>CM076573.1:47408045-47613020 GCA_034641835.2 Pinus albicaulis | reverse complement strand
TAGGTTGCTATCAAAATGCAACTCATCAAGTAGGTTTCCATCAAGGAAAACTTCATCAAGTAGGTTGCCATCAAGGACAACACATTGCATCATATTTCGAACACTTTTAATGACCCTCACCAATGCTCTTTTTGTTACTTTTGGTGACGGTCAAAAAATGTCCGTCATCATTGATAATTAAAAAACCATCACTATAAGTGTATATAGTGATGGTCCTTTATGGTCCGTCACCAAAGACATTTTCAGTGAGACTTTTGGTGAGGGTCGTTAAAATCCCATCACTAATTCTCTCTTTGGTGACACTTCTAGTGATGAACTTTTAATGACCCTCACCAATGCACTTTTTGTTACTTTTGGTGATGGTCAAAAAATGCCCGTCATCATTGATCATTCCAATGAGTTTTTAATGATGCTATGTGCCTGTTAATATGTTTTTTGTCAAAAGTTAATGATTTAATACCATTATTGTGTAGTATTTTTTATAATATGTCCAAGGCCATAGTGGTTCGGGTCAGTCAATTTTTTTAGAAGTAATTAGTGTTTATCATTTCCCTCAAGTAATGACTAGTCGAATAGAGATTTCCTATGAGTCAACACATGATTCATATATATTAAGTTTATTATCTAGAAAATTCCCTTTAGATAAAGTTCCCATATTGTGTGTAGGAAATATATTATTTAATACATAATCAAGCTTTGACATTTCTATTAATGAGAAAGACCTAACGATCCTCACCAATCTGGGCACACATTAAATTAATTCTTTGGCACACACTAACATATCTTAGCACCCCACATGTATTGGAACATCTTTATACCTAGAACATCTCGTGATGACACTGACGCCCAAGCACATGGTAGCATGCGATAGCACAACATGGAACTCTCTTAGCATGTGTTGGCCTGCTGCATATAGTCCCTAGCATGCCCTAGAACACCTTGGTTGAATGCATTGACATACATTAGCACGTGGCACACAATGCCACTTAGCATGTATTGGGACCTATTATTAGTGCGCCTAGCATGCCCCTTTTCAAAAAGATAAAGTCTTGACTTATTAAACCTCTTATTGGTTCTTCCTTTTGTTGCCTTGACAGATATTGACATACCCTGGCACCCTGCACCACATCCTTAGCACCTACCGTGTATTGGCATATCTTGGCACTATTAATTGGTACGTGATATAATTAGCACACCTTGGAAATCCCAAGCACACTTTGGGAATTCTTCACATGCCTTACCAATGCTTAGCATACCTTTTCAGTCCCTCCTTGGCATGACAACTAAGACTCATTAACACTAGTCTCTGGCACACGTTCCTCATATTCATTAACTTCCATGAATTTTTTCGTAGTGCTCCCTTAATTTTTTTTCCTAGAAATCCTTAACACTCATCAACATGCATTATCACTCTCTAGCACACCTTATCACTCTTCAACATTCCCTTCCACTTCATAACATGCATAACACTAGTCCCTGACACATATTGGCGCTTGGAAAGTCTTAGCATGTATGAAATACATTGAGATGCCTTGGTATGATTTGGCATGGTTTAATATTAAATTTATTTGTGATTATCAATTGTTGGAAAGTAGATGATAAGCAACAAAGGAATACCTGGCACTTAGAATGCACTAAGACTTTGCACTTGGCACCTAGTGTTGGTGTGCCTAGCATGCCCCTCTTGGAAAAGGTAAATTGATGACTTATTAACCCTCTTATGTGTTCATTTCCTTGTAATTTAACTTTTTTCTCCCTTTTGTTGTCTTGACAGTCCCTGACATGCATTGACACATCCTTGCAGATCTTGGCATGCCTTATCACTTGGCACATCTTAGCATGTTTGACATGTATTCCCACTATCTGGCACATCAAGGGGGTGAAGAGAGATGTAGTCCTAAATTAGGTCGAGTACGAGGGTTGAGTAAGGGTTGCTAAAGGGAGGTCATGATCATCCTCCAAGAGCATGATCATCATGTGAGGGTTCAAAAGAATGTTGCATACCTTAAGGGTTGGTTTGTGCTAGGAAGTAGGATGGAATATTGTTGGTTCTCTTTTGGCAGATCAAGCTTAAGAGAGGTTTCTCATGAGAATATGGGCATGTGATTTCAATGGTGTCTTTGTGTGAAGGCGACATCAAATTTTGAAATGTTGAAATTTGCAATAAGAAATAGTGAGATTGGAAACCAGAAAGGACAAAAAAAAAATGCACCCACACTGGTGAGGAATTTTGATGCACCAGGAGTGAGGAATGTCGGGCGTCTAATTTACTTTTCCCTTAAATAAATTGGACAATAAATTGTAATTTCATCTCATAACAACTTGTGTCAGTTAATTAAGTCATGATGACTGAGTTAGCTTAAGAAATTCAAGTACTTGAGGGTCTAAGATGAGGCATCTAGAGGGATTCTAATATTTTTGAGGTCCAGTTGAATTTGATGCATTAGTGGGGTGCAAGTGTAATTAACTCAATTAAATGAGTTAAAATCAGTTTAATTGGTTCTAACTGAGTGATGAGCTAGTGAGAGGTTTAGTGAATTAAATTAGATTTAATTCACAATGAGTGATCAATCATATAACTGATAATTTTCTATTAATAGTTGCATGCATATCAGTTTCAAGGAATTCCCAATTGAGACAAAGGTTAAAGGGAACATAACTATCAGTTGTATTCAGAGAAAATTTCCCATGTGCAATTATAAAGTCATTGGGATGCCATGATGGATTGCGCAATCAAGGAAGATTGATTTTCCTAATTAATAAGGATTTAATTCCCTGGGAATTGCATGATCAAGGTAGGATGAAGTAAGGATGAGAATTGGCTAAGTACTAGACCGAGTTTGCCTAGATCAATGGGAGACACTTGACATAGTGCTAGAGAATCTCATGAGAGATTAAGCATTAATGTATTGTTTCATGATTCCTTGACTTAATACACAATAGAGATAGAGGGGTTTTGAGCAGTTTCTTTCCCCAAATACATCATGTTTTTGTGTGATTAATAATTTATTTCTCTTACTTATATGTGATTTTGGATCATGTTTTGTTTCTACAAATTGTAGGAAGGATTCAATATCTTGTTTTAGTAGATCACAAGATTAGATTGAATCTTGTTGGTTAGATTTTCTACATGGTATCAGAGCAGGAATTTTTTGGGCGGCGAGTTTGCAGAGAATATTTAAATATTTTGGAGTAAAATTTTCAAAAACAAATAGAATATTTGGATTCCTCGCCAAAATCTACCCAAATGGGAAAAAAAATTGGTCGAATAGGAGCTCGGATGAGGGAGATATCATCGATTTAAAATCAACTCTTTTTTAGAAACTTTTTGTAACGTCGGGACAATTACACTGTGCATGAGTCAAGAAACTATATGTAATTGAGGTACCAGATGCATTCAAAGCTTTGAGGAGAAAGGCAGAATTTAGAGACTTGGTGGTTTAGAGGGAGCATAAATTACCTCTCAACATGCATCCTCATGAGAAGCAGTCTCAAAAGGTTGTGGAGTAGCTGCCACAATTGGAGAAGAAGAGAGGAGACTAAGTGGAAGCGTCCACTCAAGCAGATACCTCCATGAGGGGGAAATTTCGAGCCAGATGGGAAGAGGGAGCATCCATACGTCGAGGTATAAGGTGGGGTGATGTGTAGACATAATCCCAAGATAAGAAATTTTGGCAAGGTCCATTGAGATGGCGTGTCTCACGGATCGAACCTAGCTACAAGGAGCCCACAGTACAATAGTGGTAGGAAGGATCAGTTAGATTGATGTAGTCAGATGTCAGCAAGACAGAAATCAGAGTGACAGATATAAAATACTGGATTACAAATCAGAGTTATAAATAGTTCAAAGGGCACGGATGCAGATGTCACTAGCAGCACATAGAATCCAGTACTAGACAATTGTAGTAGCTAGCAGTAGTCAAAAGACTCTGATGATAGATGCATTATATTGAGTAAGTTGTTCAGAGGCTATTTAATTTCAGGATTTGCAGGTGCAAACAACACTAGAGAAGTGTAGCATGCAGAACATTCCAAAGGTACCAGATGGGGATATATTGAATTCCTTTCTTGCTGAGAGGGAGTGTTGAAATTTGCAACAAGAAACAATGAAATTTGCAACTAGAAAGGACAAAAAAAATGCACCCACACTAGTGAGGAATTTTGATGTACCAGGAGTGAGGAATGTGAGGCGTCTAATTTATTTTTCAATTAAATAAATTGGATAATAAACTGTAATTTCATCTCATAACAACTTGTGTCAGTTAACTAAGTCATGATGACTGAGTTAGCTCAGTAAATTCAATTTAAGGTGATCGAGGTGGATATTGGTGGCCACCCGCCTATTCCACTTGGGCCCTCGCCATTGTCTCTTTCAGTTTTCTAGTTTCGTTAATTATAGCACAATTTACTATTTTTGTCAATTTTTCAGGTCCTGAACTTCTGGAGCCGTTTTGAGGCCTCAAACGATGTTTTTTTGGCATGAAAGCTTTAGCGATTTCCTAGAAATCGCATTAGCAATTTTAGTCCTCGGAGAGATCTTTTTAACGAGGTATCATGTGTGTCAAACGAAGATCATATGACCAAGTTACGACCCCGGAAAGTTGGCTGCCCAACTAACCCCAACAGGTCCCATAAACTCTTGGTGTTACATCTCCTCAGGTTAGGGTTTTGGTTGTTTAGGGTTTTATCTTATTTTTAAATAATAAAAAAGACCCTTCATCTTTATTGTAACACAGTTAAGAGGAACATAACTATCAGTTGTATTTATAGAAAATTTCCCATGTGCAATTATAAAGTCATTGGGATGCCATGATGGATTGCACAATCAAGGAAGGTCGATTTTCCTAACTAATATGGAGATAATTCCATAGGAATTGCGTGAGCAAGGCAGGCTGAGAATTGACTAAGTATCAGACCAATTTTTCCTAGATCAGCAGGAGACAATTGGCAGAGTGCTGGAGAATATCAAGAGAGATTAAGCATTGTATTGTTTCATGATTCCTTGACTTAATACAAAATAGAGATAGAGGGTTTTGAGTAGTTTCTTCCCCAGATACATCTAGTGTTGTGCGATTGATAACTTGTTTCTCTTACTTATATGTGATTGTGTGATCGTGTTTTGTTTCCACAAATTGTAGGAAGGATTCAGTATCTTGTTTTAGTACATTACAAGATTAGATTGAATCTCGTTGGTAATATTTTCTACATGAAATAGAAGAGAGGGTTGACACCATCTTGCGTTGTGGTGGTTAGTAGGCGGCAAGGTCTGTGATAAAGAACAACATAAATGGAGGAGGGCTTGCACTGTAATTTAGAGACATAACAGAAGTCGACGCAGGCATAATATTGACTGATTTAACCCTAGTTTGAGGTTCGACATTGAGATCTGAAGTTCATGTCAAGATTCTATCAAATAAATGCCCATAATCTATGGATCCATATGAGCTAGGTCTATTCCCTTATGGAGGCAAGAGTCGTGTTTTTCTATGTGTGGATAGGGTTTGTTCTACAGCAATTAGAAGTACATAAGTATAATTCCCTAGTTAGGACAATTTCCTAGCATGTTTAGTTCATAAGGTATGCCCTTAAGACTGTGAAAAATTTGTGTAGAAGAAGATGGGTTGTGACCCTTAGAGCGAGGTTTATTTCTGCAATAAATACCACAGATCTGGAAGATGGTTTGCAGATTCAGTATGTGTGGAGACAATAGATCCAAAGGAGCGTGGAACCTGAGCAGAAGATTGTGCATGCAAAAGAAATGTGGCATATGAAGAATGGATTGACATGCATAGGATTTGATTTTGGTGGACTTTCCATAGAGTTTTAAACAAATATCTGAAGAAACCTATAAAAAATTAGTAAATGGACTGTTAGTGGCTGATTTGTAACCCTAGTTCAATCATCTACAGATTGTTAGAAGTATGATAAGAGGAGTAGTTCATATTTGTTCATAGATTGGACAAAAAATATCAAATTGTTGATACACAAGAACAGTGATCTTGAGAGGACTCAAACCATTGTTAGGTGGCAGATTTGAAGAGCCCTAGATGAAGACAATATTTTGGGCCCTAGATCAATAAAAAGAATTGATTGTGGTTGGGCAGATTGATGGTAGTCCAAGTACAGTTGGAGGGTTGTTAGGTTACTGTCAAAGAAGAGCCCTGACTCTTGTTCTGGTGAAGGACAACAAAATTGGTGGAAGGGTAGGTGTATAGGGCCTAAGGATGTGCAGACTTTGAAGTACTAAAGTAACAGTCAAGTGGGCCAACCAACTAGCTCTAGTTCACTATATTGTAGAGGATTGATTTAGAGAGAAGAAGGGAAACCTCCATAGCCCTGGACTTCTCATCTTGGAGCTATAATATGGCAAAAGTGGGCTTACCAAAGAGTTGTTCACAAATGGAATTGTGAAGAACTTGTTACCACTCAAACTAGTAGTGGACCTAAAAGGGGTTCCTAAGAGGGCAACTGCTAGGACAAGGGAAACAATGGAGGCTTAGCCCATTGTCACCACAGCTAAGGGTCCTTTCTCTTCACGGAATTTCACCGATGGGTGGAGTATTAGTAGTTTATGAAGTCACTTGTAGCATATAGGTCAATGAATATGTGGGAAGTGACCCTCGAAACCCTTTCCCTAAGATAAAATAAAGAGTGGGATTTTCTTTCCTTTTAAGAAAGTGAATGTATCTTCTAGGGAGAGAGGAGGGGCATTGAAGGGTTGAGGGAGAATAAAAAGACTTATGAAGGAAGTTCTTAATTCCTAAAATCCTTTGGGAACTTGGATTCCCAAATGGTTCTTGATGAAATTCCTTTGACACCAAATGGGACCACACGAGGCCAAGTGGACCCAGCCCAGGTTCGGGGATGGAATTTAGCAACCAATGATGTTCCTATCCTGGAAAAGGTGAGGGGAAAGGATCAAACAATAGTTTTTACTTCAATAGGTCAAATTGATCCTACTAGGTTCTATCCTTGGGACCACCTAGGCAAAACTTGACCCTAGAGCTAGGGCTTGAGGAATCTGGAGATTCCACTGTCGGAATTGGCCCAAGTTCTGAGGAGAGTGAGGGCACCCAACAACGCAACTGCCTCTAGGAGATAGAAGTTTTCCTCTAGCTATATTCCTGGGAAATTGTTGCCCTAGGTAACCTAATGGGGCTAGACCTAGGGAATGTGAAAATTTCTTAATCTAAGAAACCCTACTGCAGTATCTTGATTTACTTATCCTACTTTAATTAAGTTACAAGTTAATTTATGAAATATTTAATAAATTAGCGAAGTAAATAGTAAATACAACTAGCAACCTACGCATACATATCAAATGTTGAATAACATGCTCATAGACAAAGTGGCAGACGTATTTTCTGGACAAATGTCCCCAGAAAAAACCCAATGCAAGAAAACCAGTGCAGCTAGCTCTAGAGGGTTTTCATTATTATGCAGAATCTAAGTACAACAATCTTGGGCACCAAAATTGGTTCACCCAACAGAGAAATAAAAATGGCAGTAATAGGTTGCTATGAATCCCTCTACGTCAGCCTGAATGGCCTATGTCGACCTCTGCGCTGCTCAGTAAGGGTCTACGTCAAACCTGAAGGGCTTACACTGCCCCTACGCTACCCTGACTAGGCCTGCGTCAGCCCTGCGTGGCTCCTGCTGCCTCTGCGTTGCCCCTGCTAGGCTTTCGCTAGAATGAGTGGCTCCTGCTGCCCCTGCTGCTCTAGCTAGTTGGAATGCTTATGTAGAAAAATAATAGGTAAGAAAGAAGTCGCTGGCCAAAGGTAACGCATAACAGTCAGAAAAATTGAAGAAATGAAATGAAAATAGATCAATGTCCACAAATAACTGAAATAGCTCAATGGGACTAGAGAGTAAAAGCTTTGACAACAAAAATAAGTGCTTATAGCATCAGCTAAGAGAATAGAGGAGACTAGTTCATGAGGTTAAAATGTTGTATAATTGTTGGCACAGGAAAACTGTAGAATTGTTAGAGTAAATATTTTCAGGTACCATTAGTTGGTGATCATCGATAATCATTTCATTTCATCAAATACCCTGATGAATGGGCCTTACAAGCTATTTCAGTAGACAAACGACACAGAAGCTGTGTGATGGAAAAATATTCACACTATATTGAAGAAAACACCTACCAAATAAGGATGACGTTTCAAATAGGGAAAGAAACAATAGAGAGATAGACATCGAAAAAGTTAAAATGCTAGGGCAACAGGAAAGCAACTAGGTAGCATGGTACAAAGCACAACAAAGAAAATTATAAAAATGGAAAACCCTACAAATTAGCACCCAGCCAAACATCACCACAATTTTTTATTTAACCCTAGTTAGGACAAATTTCCTATCATGTTTAGTTCATAAGGTATGCCCCTAAGACTGTGACAAATTTTTGTAGAAGAAGAATGGTTGTGACCCTTAGAGCGAGGTTTATTTTTGCAATATAGATCGTGGATATGGAAGATGGTTTGCAAATTCAGTATGTGTGGAGATAGAAGATCCAAAGGAGCGTGGAACCTAAGCATAAGATTGAGCATGTAGAATAAATGTGCCATATGAAGAATGGATTGACATGCAGAGGAGTTGATTTTGGTGGACTATCCAGAGAGTTTTAGACAAAGATCTAAAGCAACCTATACAAAATTATTCAATTGACTGTTAGTGGCTAATTTATGACACTAGTTCAGTCATCTACAGATTGTTAGAAGGATGATAAGAGGAGTAGTTTAGATTTTTTCATAGATTGGACAACAAAGATCAAATTGTCGATACACAAGAACAATGATTTTGAGAGGACTCAAACCATTGTTAAGTGGAAGATTTTAAGATCCGTAGATGAAGAGAATACTGTGGGCCCTAGTTCAATAAAAATAATTGACTGTGGTTGGGCAGATTTATGGTAGTCCAATTACAGTTGAAGGGTTGTTAGGTTACTGTCAAAGAAGAGGCCTAACTCTTGTACTTGTGAAGGACAACAAGATTGGTAGAAGGGCAGGTGTATAGGGCCTAAGGATGTGCAGACTTTGAAGGACTAAATTAGTAGTCAAGTGGGCCAGCCAACTAGCCCTAGCCCTAGTTCACTAGCCCTAGAAACCATTTCCCTAAGATATAATAAAGAGTGGGACTTCCTTGCCTTTTAAGCAAGGGACTTGATATTATAGGGAGAGAGGAGGGGGATTGAAGGGTTGAGGGAGAAGAATACGACTTATGAAGGAATTTTTCAATCCATAAAATGCTTTGGGAACTTGGATTCGCAAATGGTCCTTGTTGAAAGGCCTTTGACACCAAATGGGACCACACGGGGCCAAGTGGACCCAGCCAAGGTTCAGGGATGGAATTTAGCAACCAATGATATTCCTATCCTGGACAAGGTGAGGGGAAAGGATCAAGCAAGAGTTTTTACTTCGATGGGTCAAATTGATCCTACTAGGTTCTAGCCTTGGGAACACATAGGCACAACTTGATCCTAGAGATAGGGCTTGAGGTATCTGGAGATTCCATTGTCATAATTGGCCCAAATTCCAAGGAGAGTGAGGGGACCCACCAATGCAGTTGCCTCTAGGAGATCGAAGTTTTCCTCTAGCTATATTTCTAGGAAATTGATGCCCTAGGTGACATAATGGGGCTAGACCTAGGGAAAAATGGGAAATTGTGAAAAAATGGGGGGAAATCATCACCCTTTTTGAGGTACTAGTGCCTAATTCACTTGGGATATGGAGTCAGGGATGATAATAAGCAAGAATTTGGTTTCTTGATCAAGGAGGCCCAGAAAGTCAACTTCGTCCAATGTTAGAGGAATACGAAAAGTGACCTTCAAGAATTTATACTTCATACAAATGGTGCAATATTATTGAGATACAATGGTCTCAAATACATTTCATTCATCTAACAATGGCCCATATATTAAATAAGCTAAATAGACACATAATTCCACATTTCCATCATGCAACAATTAGCCCTAGTTATAGTGAATTCAATAGCATGCAACAACAAGAAGAATAGAGTTAAATTATCACTCACAATGTTAGAGAGTATATCCAACTAGCTTCACATTTGCAAAAACAAATCTCCAACACAAAAATAGCCCAAATCCATACATCAAAATGCATCCATCGTCCAAAATAGTCCTCCAAGGAAAAATGTGAAGTTATCTAAAGATAGAGAGACCCCAAGTCAAGTGATGATACAAATGAATCCAACTAAATCCTATGTATACACTAATTAGGAGTTGATCATTGATAGAGGAAAATTTAGGAGTTGCATAATGGGAGGCAAGAGGACCTGCCAAATGTGATGTTCAGGACATGTGGACTGAAAGGGCTATGTGTGGCCACCATCAAAAAGTGGTTAAAGTGTTTTCTTGTTCGAGGTAGATTGGTTATCAAAAGACTAACACCAAGCCCTAGTTGTATTCCTTATATCAGTGTGATTGTAAAGGGTCATGATCCATGGTACAAGAGCTCTAGCCTATTTTATTATAGTTTGTATTTAACGAAAAATGGTTTGAAAAAGTTAAAAATTGTCATGTGCACTAGTTGATTCCCTAATGTGTGTAGATTTCTTTGTGCAAAGTATATGTGTTGTGGCACTTGAGTGTGTTTGCATCAAATATTCTAAGAACAAAAACAAATTCTCGTATGTCATTGAAATTCAATGTATACTTTATTCACCTAAAAACTACATGTAACTCATCTTAGGCTACTCATGTCCAATCTCAACTCATCCCACTTAACAAGTTACCAAGACAAGGCTTATCACATCCAAATGTGGTTGTAAAAATACTACGCAACATAGTTTATATATTGACATACCATAGCACTTGGCATCTCTTAAATGACTTGGCACTATGTGGCATGTGTTAGCATCCCCTACATTCCTTGGCATGCTTTTACACACCCTAACACACCCTAGCACTTCCTGACATGCCTTGGTATTTTAGCATATCTTGGCACTGCCTAACATATAACCTTGTCACTCCCTCCTTAACACACCTATAACTCATTGACACTCCTTGTCACACACTCTTATTCATTCATTTCCATGCATTTGAAACTAGTGCTCCCTTGTTTTTCCTTGGCACTCCATAATACTCCTTGACATGCATTGGCACACCCTAGACCTAGCACATCTTGGCGTGTTTCCATGGCCTCTAGCATGCCTTAGCACTACCCAGCATACTTTGTCACTCCCTCCTTAGCACACTTGGAACTTATTGACACTTCCTGTCACAATCTCTTAATGTTCATTTGCATGCATTATTTTCACCTAGTGCTCACTTGTGGGTCCCTAGCGCTTCCTAGCATGTGTTGGCACACCCTAGCACTTGGCACATCTTGGCCGCATGCCACTTTGGCGCACTAGAATGACTTAACGCTGCCTAGCATACCATGTCACTCCCTCCTTATCACACCTCAAACTCGTTGACACCCCTTGTCACACACTCTTATTCATTCATTTCCAGGCATTTTGACATAGTGCTCCCTTGTGTTTCCTAGCACTCACTAACACTAAACACACATTGGCACTTGACACATCTTGGTATGCTTCCCTAGCACTCTAGCATACCTTGGAACTATCTAGCATATCGTGTCACTCCCTCCTTATCACTTGCCATGTCTTGGTGTGCCTAACATGCCTTAATGGAACCTTCTAACATGTGTTAGCACTTATTGAAATTCCTTGGCACACCTTGGCACACTCTAATTGTCATGCCCTTATAGATTGCCTTACTTTTTTGCGACTAGGGTACCCAACAAAGTTATTGAAACAATAGTATTGTGCCTAACCCAAAGTCTTGACTGCTTTGTCTAGCCCATTACTGCAATCGTAGGCTTTCCTCCTACAAGTCCTATTTTCAAATTATCCTAACACACTTCATCCTTGAGACACCTAGAAGTCACTGATACTCCTTGGAACACACTCTTATTCATTCATTTCCATGCATTTTGACCTAGTTCTTCCTTGTGATGCCCTGACACTCCCTAACACTCCTTGACATGCTTTGAAACTATCTAGAATTTGTTAGCAAACATTTTCATTCCATGGCACGCCCTGTCATTCCTTATTTATCATGCCCTCGCAACTACCCTTATTTTTTTGCAACTTGGGAACCCAACCAAATCCTGCTTCGAATACAATAGCTTGACCAAGTTACAGTTACTACAACTATACTATTCCTTGTTCACTTAAGAACTTCCTATAACTCATCTTAGGATACTCACGCTGAATCTCAAATCAAACAACTTAATAAGTTACGAAGACAAGGCTCACATCCATTCGTGGTCGTAAAACAACTAAGCAGCATATTTTACATCTTGACATGCCATGACACCTAGCACGTCTAACAATCCCTTGGCACTATGTGGCACTTGTTAGAATCCCCTGCATTCCTTGGCATGCTTTGGTACTCCCTAGCACATCCTACCATGCCTTGACACCTAACACACCTAGAAGTCACTGACGCAAAACTTCAAGCCCTTGAACTTCAAGATAACCCAATATTTACAATTGTTTACAATAATAAGTCCATTATGCATACTTCTCCTCTTAGAGTTGGGTAGAGAGGGAGAATACTTCATTGATGCCAACCTTGTAAATGAACAAACTTACCTACTCGTTGGTTGGACTCTACACTACTAGTTGAATAAGTATATGAGCCATGAATCAAAGATGATACCATAACATGAGTTATCGACAATTGAACATAATTGTCATGGATATCATGGACAATATATGGTGAGAATTTTTGAAACTTAGGAAACATTTTCTCATACTCTACTTAATCTATGGGTGGTAGGGCTTCAATTTTTTCCATTTACTAGGAAATCTCACCCTAAAAGTCAACCATTGAAGAATAAACCCATTGCTAAATCACACCTACCTTCTTATTTTTAAGATCTTTGTGAGAACTCACCTATGACCCTTAAATTCAGTGCCCTTTAGCAACTCAAATGGTGGAATGGAAGGTGTTTTAATAAGAGGTAAACTCCTTCATCCTTCACCTTTTTCAAGACCTCTAGAGACACCTACAATCTATACCCCTCCTTCTACTCAACATGAAATTTTGTTTTTTTCTACTTCCTTTACATACCCTCCCTTCAAGGGCATACTCATAAGAAGAGCTCATGGTTGAAATATTACGACAACAAAATGGGGCACACTATCTCTTTATAAGGTTTCAAGGGAGGGGTATTGGAAAATAACCATCGCATCCCCTACAACCCTTAGGACCTTCTCAACGCATAAATGAAATGATAGACTAATAGTTAGACCCAAAGATAGATCTCAATGTTTAAGGCAAAACCCAAATAGAAAGAATCACACCATGGATTAAACATTGGCATTGACTTTTGGTAAAATTAAGGACCTCCTTTCAAGATCATGACCTTTCTTTTAGCATTTTCAAATAAAAGGTTTAAAACCCACATTAAAAATGGGAGATTTGAACCTTAGAATTTGCAACCTTTACCCAAGATGAATCTATCTAATGGAATAGCTTGGATATGTTAGGTCTTGGATTTATCGAGTACCCAATCAATGTTTTTGAGGCTAAATCCATAGCTCGAACGAAATTTAATACTATTGAAGAGGCAACTTGAAAAATATCTCTAATAGGAGACATTTTTCCTTCCTTTTGATTGATTTACAATAAACCTTAGTGCCTCTCCTTTCTGATCTTCCTCTTCCATTCTCCAAAAAAAATCATTAATATTATATCATAAACACTTTATATAGGTAAACATTGCAATCATTTTCCTCAACTCATGACGCACCTTTACACCTCAACCATGCAAGTGGACCTAAGTCCATGGTACAACCCATCATACTCTGAGAGGGTTCTAATTATCTCCTCAAAACTAGGGCATAACACATCTTACAATGCCAAATGGTTAAGACATCTGAAACTTGTGGGTTTTTTCCTTCATGAAACATTATATAGCTATTTCTCATCAAACACAATGCACTAACATCGCTAACGCACACCAAAAGTACAGGATACCCGTAAGATGTGGCCTACACCCTTGCACCTCCCCGACACTCAATGAAAAATCTACTCCAATGGTCACCTTCTAAGTTCCAATAAATCCTTTTGCAACATGAAAAAACCACCTATATATGTTGCAACAACCTTTCCAACTTCTTTAGTGGGTTCTACATATATTTCACATTTCTTCTTTGTCTTGCAAAGTGGTAGTGCCAAGGAGAGGGTATCAACTTCAATCAAAGAATGTTCAATTAATACCACTGCTAATTTTTCTTCGTGCAACTTGTCAAATATCTTAAGTTTTCTTCAAAACTTCTCATGGTGCTTAACTTGCTTTTCTACACCTCTAAGTGAGACTACAACCCCCGAAAATTCTCTAAGTATTCCACCTCTTCAACCCTTGTTAGAGTCTTCTTAGACGTGCACTCATGCCTCAAGAAGAACACAACACTAGCATACCAAATGTACATGCTCGTTCCATCTTTTAATGCCTCGCTAAGACCACATTATCACACTCCCTAAAATTAAATGTTCACATCTTAAGACAAAACACATATTTTACTTATGACAACCTAAACTATGGGAGTGACTTTGAGATGAATCTATTTTCTCAAGATGAAAACATAGGCTCTTACAACTCCATTCACACAACCATTTGAATATATTTAACCTAAAGAAGAATATACACCCTAATCCTTCCAAATTTGTCATATGACATTTAAGAGACTAACACTTTTTAACTATTAAACCCACTTACCATAAACCCTCTTTTGTTAACACCCACCCAATATTTAAAAAAAATAAAAAATAAAAAATAAATAAAATTAATTTAATTTCCAATACAACTAAGTTAAAAATACTTTCACATTAAAATTCTAAAAATACAACATTCTTATCCTAACAAATTTTAATAATAAAATCATTACATAAAATAAATAATCTTAAAAATATATTATTATTATAATAATAAATATGCCAAAATATAACCAAAAAAAAATGCTTTCATCACAACCAAAAATATACAATAAACGCTTTCAACTACTATTAAAAAAACTTTGAAAATAAAATTATAGTATTTTTGTTTTTGTTTTTCTGGATGATTTACAAAACCCGTGGCAACCCAAATGTTCCGAAGTAGTATTTTTTTCGGTTTTTATAGGCCGGGAACAAAAACGTTTACTCTCAAAGTATCTAAATAGAATATTTTCCCTTTGCACAGGGGCGGAAGCGAAAACCAGATTGAAGAGAGTTGGGATTTGGGGTTTTACCAGGGGCATATCGGATATCCGATCTCGAACCCCACCATCGGATATTCAGTCCATTGACAGTTGACGGCGCTACATTTATTCACTGCTTTTCCACAATTTTTAGTGTTCCACAGAGAGGAGTACACACAGGTATCTGGTTCTACTATTTTCTTTGCATCCATGCTTGTATGTTTCAGCTTAATCTATGTGCTGCATTTTGTTACTATTTGCAGGGATGACGTTGGCTTCTGATGAGTTGGGGAGGCCATTTTACATAATAAAGGAGCAAGAATAGAAGACCTAAATGAGAGGTTTAGATGAAGGCCAGCATTGCGGCCAACAGAGTTGCTGTGAGAATCCTCTGCACTTCACTCAGCCTCAAGGGAATAGAAAATATGCTTCAGAGACCCCGACGACAATGTCACCATCAGTAAGCTTCTGTTTCATTTATTTATTCTCTATTTTTATATCTGTGAAACCTCTTAAATTATGAAAATAAGCAGAATTTATTTTTAAAAAGTATGATTCATCAGTAGAAATTACTTAATTATTTTTTAGATATTCTGCAAAGAGTGAAATAAGCCAATACTCCCCAATCATTTTACTCTTTCTCACAAACTGCGAGGCCCAATTCCACAAACCTAAAGCAATTCCACAAGCCTTTGGGATGTAAAGGGGTAATCACTCAGTGATTAAAAGAGAAAATCAAACCTAGAGCGATTCTGCAAAACTTTTGGATGCACAAGAGTAGTCAATCAGTCAGTAAAACACCATAGTCATTGACAACCTCCTTCGACAAACTGTATGAGGCATCTTCAAATACCACACTACACTATCTTAGAAATTTTCCCTATTAAGAAGCACTATATACTTAATTCATATACCACACATTTCACAATCTATGCTGGAATTCTACAAAAATTTTGTGTTTGAAAAAACAAAAACCACATTAAATATGAATCTCCCTTTCCTTCATAAGGCTCCCGCCTACAATGTGAATGAAATACATTCTACCAAGTAACAAGGATAAAAAATTTAGAATACAGAACCCCTTGACATGTACTAAGGCCGTGATTGCAGTTATTGATTGATTAGTTACAACAAATAAGGGGACCTGTAATGCATGTCAGCTCCTACCAATTAACACATCTAAATTTTTGAAATTGTATTGTCCAAGAAGTTTTGTCATTTCACCTATTGAATGTTTTGGAAAATGATCTTCAATGTTGGAATTTCCTTCTTGCCTTTTTAAATGTCTAGTTTTCTTTGCAACCCTTAAACTTGTGTTGCTACCACTTCCTTTATCCTTTTAGGGATCATAGTGTTGTATGTTGTAATTGAAGCACTATGAGCATGCTCATATCTATTAGTGCAACCTCGGATACTACTACACTGGCCATTCAATGCTTCGGCTTTGAATTCTTCAAGAATTGGATACTGCAATTAAGAAAATAATTAAGGCCATTCTAGAATTTGTTTTTTAATTTTTAATATTTTCATCGGTTTTGTCATTTTAATTACAATGGACTATTTTATTTGCTTCTCTGGTTGAAGATTTTTGGCGAGCACAATGGTTTGAATGTATATCCTCTTCCTCATATTTGTCACTAGCAAATTCTAGAGCTTCTTGAATAACAGTTAGTTCTCTGCCACAATGTTCTCTAAGTCTTCTTAGAAGCATGAACCGACTTTCTTCCAAACACATTAGAGTTTCATGTTTATCTATGCTTTGCTACAATTACAATGTCTGTTCAAGCAAAGACAAGTTTAGACTGCAACTCTTATAGAATACAATTTGTTATAAGTGTAATGGTGAAAATTTGAAGACCATTTTAGAAATTCTGTGTTATTAGGTAAAGGAATATTTCAGAAAACAATGATGGAGAAACACCCTCCTAAATAGATCTTCCACATTGAAAAGTTAGTCTGAAAAGATACCCATTTTGTCAAGGCAACACTTAACCTAGCTATGAAAGTTACTATTATCCTAAAAGTATTAGAAAAGTCTAATTCAAAATAAAAGCGTATGTTTGAGAAACAAACAACATCACAAATCTAGTTCAAGAAACTTGTCGTATAGAAAACTCAAATTGAACAATCCAGTGATTGTAAAACTTAGAAATACTGACCCAAATTCAAATATAACAATCACAAAGTCAAAGAATAAAGAAATTCAAGAAATTTATTAAATTGGAAGGATAAGTCAGAGACCTGTCAGACCTACTACTTGATGTTTTGTCAAATACATAACATCAACATTTTAGGCATACAAAGGAGTGAATGAAACAACAGTTTGTTCCAATGGATCTGTAGAAAATTTGGTATAGGTTTTAGATTTCTCAAAGAAATGTGTCCGAATAGACCATCTGTATGAACCAGAAGAAGGAAAGGGTGAAGTGTTATTGTTCTACATTTTTTTCTTTTTCACTGAACACTAGCAATAAATTCTTGGTGAGGTGGAGAGGGCCCTTGAGAAGAAGGGCATACATTTTGGAGGTGACCTAGCTATTGGAAAACTTGTAATGGAAGGTTGTGTTCTCATAATCTAGTGCTTGTGAGTAAATAACTCCCCTCCAATTCAGGAGGATTTTATCAGGTAATCCCTTGTTGAAATCAACTTCCACGCATATCCGTGCTAAGGTCTCAATATCCTTCGCTAGCTTGTGCATGTTGATATTAATGAATCGGCCTGGGGCATTACCAATATTGGCTAAAATATCAGGGTGCATTAAGTTAATAGGTAAATTATGGAGTTGAGCCCAAATAATAATGGCCAAATCTGGCATTTTTAGGGGTTAAAATCTTCAAACCATGGTTGAATGGAGAGCCCTAATCAACCCAAAACCATGCTACAAGATCAAGGACCCCCTGTCGATCCCTCTAGTTCTTGAAATATACTATAAAGTATCCCTCTGAGGAGAAGAACAGATAACTGTGCTTAGACCAGGTCTTAGCCACCCAATCTCGAAGTACATATGATGAAGGCCAAAATCCGTTAAATCAACAAATTAGAGCATGCTCCATGTAGTAAACACTGAGAGAGTCGGATTAATTTTTTGGCACACCAATGGATGGGATTTTCTCGATTTGATCCACAAGAAACGCTGGCACTGAGAGCTCCTTAGGAGGCTTGTTCACAATCCCTAGCTTTAACGCTTCTTTTAAAAGATTTGGGTTGAGAGGAAGAGGGCCCACCCCTTCCTTGAGCTTTGCCTCACAATATAGAAACTAGATTTATTACTGTGTTGTTTACTATGTCATGCTCACTTAGTTTATTTGTATCCTAAAGTTGTTGGCCCTCATAAAGGAGATGCATAAGGCAGAGGGGATCCCGGTCCATTCTTGAATCTTGGCTACAAGGGAGGAGACCAGATTCGTAGCTCACACTTGCAAACATAGTATCCCCCTGAGAGGGGTCTCACAAGAACTCAGAAAAACAAAAGAAATGAATCCTTGATTACAACTCGGGGGGAAGGTGGATTCGGCTTCATACAACTCTCCAAAACTATCTTCCGCTCATTATGACCGGAGAAAGGGTGGGCCTACACCAAGCGTTTTAAAAGAAGGCCCTTGACCACTACAATGTTGAGAAATCTAAGGGATTTAGTGTTAAGAGATTTCTCTTCATTAGTGATTGTTTGTGAATGCCTTTTAACTTCTTTAGATTAAGATATTTTTCTTGTTAGATTATTAGTGTTCTTTATTCATCAAACAGTAACCAATGCATAAACATAAATAGAAAAGAAACACAACATGTAGGTTATGAGCCAGGGCCAAAACCTCTCACTCTTTAAGAGGAAAAGCCGCACAAATTCTTCTTATAGAGATTCCAATTGAAAAATACCAAGACCAAGGCCCTTGACCTATTTCGCCACTCCAATACCAAGACATAGTTGTATTCCTTGATCCTTTGATCTTCAAATCATAATCCCTATAGCAACATCCAAACATAGTGATTCATAACTGAACTTCATGTTATCACTACAACACCGAGTAGCACCAAGTGTTGAGAATTTAGGGGCTGGTGATTAATTCAATTTCTCTTCTTGATAATGACTTGTGAGCTTATTTGAGTTACTTATGTCTTCTCTTCTTTAGCTTATTTAGTCTTTCATCACGTCAATTACCAAAATACGAAAGACACAAAGTTAGGCTCTTTGAGCCAAGGAAAAACCTCTCCCTCTTGGAGAGGAAACCCCACGAGAAATTCTTCTTATAGAATTTCAAGATGACAAGTACCATGACCAAGACACAGGCCCTTGACCTATTAATGCTTCCAAGAAATTGCCACTGCTTCTAAGTCTTCCTTCAATACTGATCCTTCTTTTCTTTAACAACTTGCACTGATCTGCATCAACCTTAGAGAACTCGGTTTCTAAGTTTGTCTTCAGACACTTCTTATTTCTTATTCAAATATAAGAGACCAGATCATTTGAAGTCTCATCATTCACTTGTCATGCATTTGGAGATGTGTAACCTTTCTGAGAGTAGGAAGGTAAATCATAGATGTACCTTCCTCCTTTTCCCATACTTATACTAGCCCTTAGACTTATCATCACATCATGATCGTTGAGCTTAACCCTTCGCATAACATAACATTTGAATGCTTACAGTCATTACAATACATAGAACACTGGCCCTATACTATTAGTGAATTCATTACAATTTTGACCGCACTTCACTTGACTGTAGCTTCTTCATACTAATCCACGTTCACTGCTCCAGAATGCTACACAGAACAAAACCGCACTTACTGCTTCAATTTGTATTTTAACCCAGAATTTATTATGAGGTAACTATCACAGGAATGTCTGTAATTCTTTCCTTACGCCCGCACTTTTCTCCTTCCTGAAATCTACTCTTTTAAGCTTCCTAAAATCTGCACTGTTTCTTGTCCAGAGATCCACAATTCCTTGGTTCAAATGACCACAGAGATGACTGTATATATAGGCATCATATCACTATTGTTAGGCTGACCGTTCAAGCTGATTGGAGGCCAACTAGATCACTGTGTATATAGGCCGACATATAGTGCAATTATTCCAGTGTTTAATGAGGGTGAACATGACAAGGTCTTGGAGCATTTTGATGACTACTCTTCATATTTATGACCCTTAATTACATTTATAACTAGAAGATGAATCCTAATAGACATCAAGAAGAAATCTATTGACCTATAATAAAATATTTCTCATGAAACCCATGAAGCAAGTACAACAAAAATACATTTTATTATCTTTGTCTTCTTCTTTACATAAATACATAATTACATAGTCAATATGAAGACCGATCCTAGTTACCCTTTTCAACACCATGTAGCTTCGAGCATCTTAGCATCATAACATCAGTGAGCACAGTACCTAGAAGTGTCGAGGTTATACATTATGATATAGCACCTGGCACTGATCAACACCGTAGCATAGAGTATTATTCTTATTAACACAATACCTGAGACCTTTGCTGAGATTTATGAGACTCCATGGTGTACTGAAAGCTCTTGCTGTGGTAGCATCGAACCACACATACCAAATCATAATGCAAAATGGCCTCGTATTTGCTTGGACCCATGCTCCCAAGGGTCCCAAAGCAAAGAAATTGGATCTCGAAGAAATGACGTGGACTCATACAAGCAGGATTAAGCCTCTATGCTAAAGGAGAAGCTTCTAGAGGCTACTAAACCCACTCAAGAGGCAGCTAACTGCATTTTTTTAATTTTTTAATTATAGGAATTACTGTAAGAAATTTTCCCATGAGGGACTTCTGTTGGCTTAGTTCTTGGGTTTGAATGGTAGATATTCTACCAAAATTGATGACCTGTAAAAATCAAACCTTTATTTTTTGGAAAGAAAAATCCATGGAGAAATGAAGAGGAATTAGGCATTTATAAAGCTCTAAACCCCCTTCATTGAGCACATGAGACCTATTGGGGCCTTCTCGTAGGCCCCAACTTATTTTAAAAAAAGTAAAAATAACTTTTCCAATTGTTTTGGGACTAGCCCTACTCTTTGGGGAGTTTTCAACATTCTCTAGACAACATGAATATGCAGATTGTGAGCGTGCTCTTGAAAACAAGGTTGCAGGGGAGTGCCTCCCCCCTATCAAACTCGCTCCCTCAAACCCACTCCCGGAGCATGCTCCCAGAGCCAATGCTTAGAGGGTGATATTAATGACAAAGATCCCTATATGAATCTAGAGGTAATGATAAAGATACCTTTGGTTCAATCTATGTTTTTTTATGTCTAATTCATCATTCTACATGCTTTTGTTGACATATATGCATCAAAATATAAAAAATATAAAAAATATATATATATATATATATATATATATATATATATATATATATATATATATATATATATATATATATATATATATATATATTAAAAAAATGCTACTCGAAACGCTCCCGGACTAGGAGCTTTTGAAAATGGCGCTCCTACTCCTGCTCCCGCTCCCCGTTTTCGCTCCCGCTCCCAAGTAACCTTGCTTGAAAACAGTTGATCAGGAGTATTTTGGGAGGGCACTATTGTAGATACTTGCTTGAAAGTTGAGCGAGGGGAGTGCTTCCCTACAATATTTCCTTTTCCTAGGTTTTTCTTAATGGAGACTTGAATGACTAACACATCTAGAAGGATATTGTTATACAACATCTACTAACGAATCTTGAAAGATATTATGATGTGGTTTTTATTAGCAAATCTCAAAGTAGATATTATTATGTGACATATAGATTCTAGATTTCGGTTTTTTCCAGTTTTTTAGGCTTCCTTATCAACCTTATCTCTTTGGTGAGTTGTGTACTTCATAGGTAGGGGTCTCTTTTTCATATCTACTATCCTTCACTCTTGGTCTTAAATAGGTTTTTATTCTTCCAAGCTTAGTCCCTTATTTAACTAAGGGACTAAATGTGTCAATCCTCTGGGAAGTCTGCACCCAAAGATGGCCTTTTACGTTGAGCACTTCCTGGAGATCAGAGATGGACTCATCACTCGACCCCCTTATACCATCCAACATTGGATGCATGCCATCAGGATCCCCCTTAGGCAGCTCAGATTTGGATCACACAAGCTTCGAGTGGAAACAAACCACCATATTGATAGGACGGAGAGGATTTGTCAACTTTGTCACTTAGAGGAGGTGGAAGCTGAGTCACACTTCATCTTCAGATGCCCCATCTACTATGGGATCTGCAGGCGCTTTTATTTCTTATCAGCCAGCTTCCTTAGATACACCAACTAGAGATGCTTGGCACTTTACCTCCAGGAGACCTTCAGACACTGTTTGACTCAACTCCAGCTTTCGTCCACCTTGGTCACCACACAAAGGATCACTGACTTCTTCAGAGCACTCCCAACATCGCAGGGCACCAAGAGAGCCACCGATCGATCCTTAGACCATGACTCTAGGTCAGTGCAGATCTGGGAATCTCGTCCCACTAGATCCCATCAATGATCCAGAACCAGGCACCCCCCCACCTCCAGGGGGCGCCCCAAATCCTCCCGACGGCAACGGAAGCAGTCTAGCTCCTCTTTAGGGAAACATAAATTGACAAGTTTCCTTCAATCCTCTTCTAACAGCCTCGGATGCTAGGAGAAGGAGTCTCCTCCCACTTAGGAGGCTCATCCTTCTCCTCCAGGACTTCTTCACCAGAACTCATTGTCAAGATGTTTCATTCATCCAGACTTTTACTTTCGTATTCTTTGTAGTTTTTCTTTTCCTTCTCTTATAAAGAAAGGGCTTCGTTTGGTCCACCAGCTAGTATGCTGTAATCATTGTAACCAGCAGTCCCATTGACCTTTTTGTGGTCATTCATTGGACGTTAATAAAATTATCTTATCTTTATCTATTACTTTGTATTCCATGTTAAGTATATATTTTTTAATGACCATAATGTTTATTTCAAGGATCGAGGTTCATTTTTCTTTAATCTATCCATCTCCATTTCTGTCTCACTCAGAATAATGTATTGGGAACATCACTAGTAGAGCTTTCTATGGAGAAGGAGATATAACCAATTGAATTGTCAAAGTAATGTCTGTTATCTTGGTAAATGAGATAAAGTTGAAGATGTCGACTGTCAGGTATGAAGGGAGGGTATGAGGGATGGCAAAAAAGATAAAAGAAGTAGCATTTCCCTGGCCTAGCGGAATTTGTCTGGGATATCTTTTAAAAACATCATCCGAGAATTGTTTACAATTTTTTTTTATATCAGCAAATAATGGACCCTAACAAGAATTATTGTAGTGAACATATTGAAGTTAAAAATGCATTTCCCTATGTCAGAGTAAAATGAGGTAATAAATAAAAGAATACATAAGTTGAAAGTTCATTGAACAAATGTATAAACTAGGATGTGCATATGAATGCCAAATAATGGAATAAAAACCCTTTTAGCTAATTCATCCATCCATTCTTCGGGCACTCTACTGTCCACTATGATGTAGGCTCTGGCTTGTAGACTAAACAAGAAATTGGATGATGAACACAGGGTGGTTTTTGGCTGTTTACAAGGGTGACGAGATTGTGGAGCAGTTGCACTAATGCTTTGAGCTAATCTTCATAACTCAATTTTTGTAGCTTCCACAATTTGGTGTGTAGTCATATTGTAAATTCAAAAATTTGGCTAATAAATAATAGTTATGTAGGCCCCAAGGTTGGCTCAATTATTTGAACCATATGCCAAAATCATGTTGTTGATGGGGATGGCATAGGTCATAGGTTCAAAGCCAGTCAAGTCTGTCAGGGTTTCTAGCTGCTGTTGTGGCTGGTGGTTGTCCTACTCTCCATGGTGGTCTTTGGTTGTTTACAAGGATGATGAGATTGTGGAGCAGTTTCACAAATGCTTTGAGTTGATCTTCATAACTCAATTTTTGCAGCTTCCACAATTTGGTGTGCAGTCATTTTAAATTCCAAAATTTGGCTAATAAATAATAGTTATGTAGGCCTAAGGGTTGGCTCAATTAGTTGAACCGTCTGCTAAAGGCATGTTGTTGATGGGGATGGCATAGGTCACAGGTTCAAAGCCAGTCGAGTCTGTTAGGGTTTCCAGCTGCTGTTGTGGTTGGTGATTGTCCTGCTCTCCATCTGGATATTTGGGGGAAGGGAGGGTGGGGGGATCTTGTGAGGTTTTCTTTGAAAAAAAAAGTTATTCATCCTTTTCATATGAGCCATGAATCATGATGTAATTTCTCATGCTTTATCGTTTAAGAAGTAAAATATTGAAATATATTTGCATTTATATTGTTTTATATCTTCTTTATCTTTCATGTTCTCATTTTTTTTTTTTTGAAAATTTCTATTTTTTGGGATTCACGCTTCCTAGTTCCTAATTTTTTTTTCCATCTGCATTCTTGCTTATGACAACATTGTTATCAGCTACATGTACAAGAGGATTTTAGAGTATTTCTGATGTTTACATCAATTTTTTTTTAGCATTATTAAGAGCAGTAACAATACAGAGACTGTTTGTCCCTCCTTTAACAACTAATAAGCATAATGGGGATTTATTGTACATTTTATGGATTGCCTTGTTTTTTGGCTTTGGTTGTCATCACTGTTGTTTGAGCTTATCACTGGCAGAATGATTAAGTGAGGCAGTTTCTCCAAGCACCTCTCCTAGTGGTTAAGTAGCACCTTGTTGGCATCCACTTGGTCACTTGTTCTCTTTGAACCATCAGTGTACAATCTAATCTCCTTGACTTTGAACTTAGTTTTGCATTGAATTGTGAAAGCTGGAAAATGCGGTCAAGCTTGTAGCAATGTTCTATCCTTAACTCAATATCAGCAGCCCTCTTGTCTTCTTCATGCTTCCACACTCACTTAGCAAACTATGCCATAGCTTTTTCCATTGCCTCCCTGATGATTTCTCTCACCTCCAACCTAAAAAATAGAGTATTATCCTCCATTCATTGAAATCTCTCACCCACACTAACAAGTGACTCGTGAATTTATTGTTTGAGGAGCACATGTTCAAGGAAAATTTTCACTTCCCAAAGGGTTGTTTAGTATCATTCCACGTGGAGAACTCTTCCTGCCTATGAACATATTTCTTGTCAATATGGACTATCTCCTTAGAGGATTTCCATCGTTTTTAATTATGCAATTGACAGGAAGGACCCTCTTTCCTCACAGTTCCTTGAGGGAGCGTTTGGGCTTTTCTCCTCTCCTTTCTAGCCTTCTTCTGATTGCTAATGGCTAATAGAGACTGAGATAATGCAGAGAGAAAGTGAATTAACAAGCCCAGTTCTTATCCAAGTGTGAAAACAAACAGAAACTTCCTAAGAGTTAAACTATTATTTATACTACTCACTAATGGCTGCCACCATTGTCACAAATTATGGAGGGATTTGCAATCAATCCATAAATTTGATGTCCTGCAACTTAAGGTATCCTGCCTTAATCTTTCTAATTGAAAAAATGGGACATCTATGTCAACTCCCCAAGGCCTAGTGTTTTTTCTAAGTCTCAACATTTTGACTTACTATTAATTTCAATAACTCATTATTCTTACTTTGAACCTCAGGTTTTGAAAATCTTGATGTCATATACTTGCCACTCAATGGCATGTTAGAAAGCCAATCAGCAACCTTGTTGGTTGCTCTTGTAGCATAATGAGATCTATTTCTAACCTTTCTGCTGAAACCTCCTTTTAATCCATTGACATTGGGGGTTCAAACTTCCAAATTCGAGAAGAAATGCATTCTGTCATCACAACATTGATTATAATCTGAGAATTCCACTCCATTCCATTGCCACTCTTTCCAGGCTAGGCCTAGGAAAATTTTAACTCCGCTATAAGATCCCTCATTCCTGCTTGATTGTTGATGTTGATTCCTATTTTTTCCATATATACTGCAATCATCTCCCCATTCCTGCTCGTTATTACCCTTCCACTAACTGCTCTTCTGGGATCTCTTTTTGCAGCCTTATCAAAATTTGACTTAAATTGTCCTCCCTTTGGGGGTTCCATTTTGATGATAACTAGCAAAGCAGAAATGAAGTCTGTATAGGTTACCAAATATAAATATTGAGCATCTCTTATCAATAATTCATCCACAGTTAAAAGCTAGTCATGTACCTCATTACACCACATGGAACAAAAAGTAAACAGATAAATGGAACAAAAAGTAGACAGATAACTAAATTTTTGCTAACTTACACTTAATCTTCCTAGGGAAAACATAGCAGAGACTCTCAATCACTGCCAAATCCCAATGAAGGAAGAGTGGACCAGATAGCTATAGTTTCCAAACAAGGCAGCACACTAGTGAGCGTGGCATTGAAGGAGAACTAAATACTGGTCCTGATTATCTTTCCAAACAGATTAGAAACAACGTAATTTGTGTGCTCACCTGTCTTCTAGATCAACTGACACCACATCTTGCATTGAGATTTGGAGTTAATAGATTCTGCTAAAGCAACAAAGGTTAAATCCTTTGTCGTTGATACCACTGCAAGGACTGACCAAAGATCCACCCCGCATCCCTACAAAATGGCCTTGATGTCGCAATGTTATTTTTCAACACATTGGGCAAGGGATGAGCCCCCCCATCATTGTGGAATATTGTCCTTCCCACCATAATTTTACCACAGGTATGATTGCATGATCTGATCTAAATGCTGAAATTGAGTCTTACTAGGCAACCAACAAGATACATAATAAACGTGTGAGGCACAGAGGATATGTCCAACCCCCTTGTCTACTTCCCATCTAATGAGAGGTCCTTATCATGCCAAAATTAATTCTTACTCTAAAATTTTTGAAGACACAGTACACCAATTTTGGATAGCCACTGATGAAATCCCCACTTCAAAATTTCAAATGCAATGCCTAGATACATCACAATTACCCTTGGTCGAACATAAGTCCGAGCTGTGGGAATCTAGTAGGCTGAGATTCTAACTCTAACAACTAAAAATTTGTCCCGTGGTCACTAACCACAACATCTAATGTAGATCCAAAGATGTGCAAACAAGTATGAGCACCATCAACCAAGCTCTGCTTAACACTCATAGAAATAAAGGATCCATTAGCAAAATGATTGTTGACCATGTATAACACATCAGGATGTAATATGTCCTTCACTTGCCCCTAAATGCCAGCAACTTAAAATAGGTGAGCCAAGGCATCCATTGTCAAATATACAAATCTGGGGAAAAGGGGCGCCCTTAACAAATAGATTGATTTAGCAAAATTTCAAGGGATAATGAGTTACTAACAAGGAGAAATGTTGATGCATTAGAGAGTAGTGTGTTCACCATGGCCACACATCGTGGTCCAAACTTCAAGTACAGTTGTTTAAGAGGATTTGCATTCAAGTGAATTGCACGCAGGTTCAGTTGTTCCATATCATACAAACACAAAGCTTCAGAAAGATTGCAATCCTGGTGAATTAACTTTATATGATATCAAAAAAAATATCTGCCAACAAAATGTACAGGAAGCTTACAATGATGAAAATTGGTTAAAAAAATAAGCCTGTAGCTTATTTAAGCTTGGTTTCCTAAGTCTTGAGCATAGGGAACAAGTTGAAGATGTCTATGATTCTATTTCATTTAGTGTCTTAAAATTTTGTAGACTTTGAGTTACCAGATGAAGTAGATAAGCTTAAGAAATACTTAGCAGCAACATATCATATCAACTTATCTAGTTTCCATTCCATACCTAATTCATGGGCCATAAATCAAGTTCTCCCTATAATGCCTTTGCATCAGTTGCATGAGAAGCCAAATACACAGGAAACCTTGGCTGATTTGAGATGTGACAGTGATGGGAAAATAGAACACTTTATTGGACCTAGTGGGAAGGTTGAAAGTGTGCTCTCTGTGCACCATTTGTGTGAAGGAGAACCATACTACATGGGATTGTTCCTTGCAGGTGTTTATTAGGTATCCTCCAAACCTTTAATCATCTTCTCCATGACGAACCGTATGTCAGGTTTAATGTTTAAATGGCCAATCTAAAATCTATGCAAGAAATATTGGGAAGTGCTCACAACCTATTTGGTGGAATTAATGTCATTCATGTAAGGTCTAAAGGACCGGACATTGTAGATAAAGCAAGTAACAACAAGGCCAAAGGGAAATACGGTTTGGAACGAATAGTGCGGGGTTAGATGGTAGTACAAGAAAAACTAACATGTCTGTGATCAAGCTTCAATCTGCAGAAAAGAAGGCTGGTAGCCACTGTCTCAAGCCCATTCCAAGGCCTCTCGAGTCTAGATTACGTGTCTAGAATAATTGGACCCTGTACAAAACCTGTCTGCTCTTTTTGAACTACCTTCCATGCAATTGAGAGCCATTACTTTAGCCATGATCTTGTATGAGACACCGAGGAAAGTAATGAGGCTCCAACCTCCAATAGTGCCCCTAGCTACATTCTTGGTAATGTGTTTACTATGGCCTTGATTGAGAGATTTAGATAGCCTTTTAGAAGAGAAATTTTCAGCTGTCAAACAATAGAAATAATCTTGTATTGTGTTCAAGATGGCCTTGTGGAAATCAAAACGAAGGCCATCCATTCCTGATGAAAAAATCACAACAAAGGCCATCCATTTCCGATGACTTGATATTCTTCATAGAACTAAGAGCTAAAAAAACCCCTCTCTTTCGAGAAGTCACTATCCAATTTGACTCAATCACTACACCAATAGATAGAAATCTTGCATGGAATGACTCTACAATGAGTGTTCCTTACATCCACCACATGATCCGTAAAAGCATTAAGAGAAAATATTTTGAAAATGCAATCGGAACATGCCTTTTACCTTTGTTTGATCCTCTGCAAGAGATTCATCCTGCTGATGCAAACAAAGAATATTGTAACTGTCACTTTTCCTTTTAAGTAGTCAAAGTAGACTTTGGAATTTAGATCCTTCATCCCCTTCAAAAAATACACTATAGTTGAGAATGCACCCTGGCACCCCTTGTAATGCAGTCCATTTCCTTACAAATTTTCATTTCCCCTTGAAGGACCACATTGTAGTGATCCCTCTCAAGTAAAATGTGTATCTCCTTGAGTGTAAGCAGAGCATCCTGCAACTCTTTTAAGTTTTTTACTTTTGCAGGCCATAATTTTGTCTCACCCATTCTATTACAAAGAAGACATTTCTCATACCCATCCTTATTTTGCCTCTGCTTTTCAAGATGATGTCATATGATTTGAAAGATCACATCCATGCAGTGTGGTCATCTATTTTCTTTGAATTTACGCCATTAAAGCACTGGTATCATAGATTGTTAAAATGGATCTATGGTAATGATGAAAATGTAAACCAAAAACAAAGCACAAACTCTAATATTTTAAAAGATTGAAGGGGTGAATCTATAGTTACTATCGTTAGCTATTTTTCTATCTAACATAAAGAATGCTTGTTTCAACTTTCTTGTTTCTAACTAAGTCAATGCCCAGCATTGACATTTATAAAAATGCTAAGATACATTGATGATACTTGTTACCTCACAAACTTGCACTTTAAGTGGTAAAGCCTTAAAACACATGTACAACCTTTAGGGGAACTAAGAGGGTTTGTTTGTTGCCACCACAATATTTTCCTCTCTTGTGTTCAGCTATTTATCGCCTGGAACAAGGGGGGTTTCCTTAATTAAAATATGAGATAGATTTAGACATAGATTGTGATGTAAGACTGGGATTAGTGGGGATTAGTGCCTATCCATTTAGGGTAAATGGAGTCAAGCGGCAACCTTCAAAAGGTTTAAAATTGTGAATGTGGATGGCATGATAGTGCTGTTACAACCTGCCAAAAACTCAACCTATGAATTTTTTTTCCAGATTGCAGAAATTACATAGAGATCATTTACAAAGGTGCTCCTTAAAACACACTCATGGCAACAAAAGGGGTGATTGTACTAGAAATTAAAAATGTGTCCTACCATGAACTGAAATGACAACAGTAATTTGTCTAACTTAATAGTAATTGGCAAGGGAAATTGATAGGAACACCTCAACCAAAGCCCTTCTTCAAATGACAGACTTTTTCCTAATATGAAGCCTAATTTTGTGGGAAAAGTTTAATGAATTTCCAGCAATAGACAAACAACACTATGGATGCAATGATGAACCTAATATTACAAAAGAAATCCTTAAACTTTCTTTCTCTAGTAGATCTTCAACTAGGCTCATAGGGGAATTTCCCATTAATCCATCCATGCCTTTACAATGGAGAGAGCTTCTGCGTGATGCCTTTTGTAATCCCCACTGGGATTAGTGTCTATCCAATTAGGGAAAATGGAGTCAAGTGGCAACCTTCAGAGGGTTTGAAATTTTGAGTGTGGATGGCACGATAGTGCTGTTACAACATGCCAAAAACTCAACCTATGAATTTTTTTTCCAGATTGCAGAAATTACATAGAGGGCCCTTACAAAGGTGCTCCTTAATACACATTCATGGCAAAAAAATGGGTGATTGTACTAGAAAGTGAAAATGTGTCCTACCATGAACTGAAATGACAGCAGTAATTTGTCTAACGTAATAGTAATTGGCAAGGGAAACTGATAGGAACAACTCAACCAAAGCCCTTCTTCAAATGACAGACTTTTCCCTAATATGAAGCCTAATTTTGTGGAAAATTTTAATGAATTTCCTAAAATAGAAAAACAACAATATGGATGCAATGATGAACCTGATATTACAAAAGAAATCCTTGAACTTTCTTTCTCCAGTAAATCTTCAACAACGCTCACGGGAATTTCCCATTAATCCATCCATGCCTTTACAATGGAGAGAGCTTCTACGTGATGCCTTTTGTCATCCTCCTAGCCAAAATGTTCCCATGAAATGTGCTCATTTGACCAAATGCTAGGGTTTTTTGTGCCACGTGTATGTCTTCTCATTGGAATTTTTTTCAAGGCAGTTTCTTCACATCCACTCCCATTAGAATAACATTATCTGACAAATCAATGGTGAGCTCTTTAAGATGTGGACTCTCTTGATTAGAGAAGAACAGGAAGGATTTTGCACTTGCCTAGGTTTAAACATGGTATGATGTGCATTATATTCCAATGCTTTATTTGGTATACCATTCTATGCATGGATTGAATGGTTTTAGGCCTAACAAATATACTTTGCAATATGTGTCAAATTTGAACCTTCTTCGTATGTTATTATCCCTACTCCTATTCATTTATTCCTTGACATATTCATCCCCTTTTATTCTGGTTAGTAAATAAGCCTTTGTTAATGAAGTGGGCCTACTTTTGGCCTAAATGCCATGACCAAGCTATATCTATTTCATCAAAATTATGCAGGACATTGCCTAGGACCAACTGCCTAAGCTTAGTTATTGATGAGATATCGGAAAATAACACAAATTGACAGCATTAAATCATGACATCATGTTCTTGAGGGGAGATTACACTTGAGTCTCCATGATGATAACACATTTGATTTACAACTTGATCACAACCCGCTTGACAAACATATTTTGGCAGGCCTCAAGGAGAACATGGGGTGGCCCTGGGTCCATAACATGTACACGTCTTTAATCACTTCCTGATGGTGTAAGTTCAATGACTACCTCCACGTGTTGGGTAAAAGCTATGTGAATGGAACTTGGTCGGTAGTGTTTGCCTCAAGGAGAATGAGGGTAGGCTTGGGTTTGCAATATATGCACATGGTTCATCAGCTCCCAATGCCATAAGTTCAATCCCTTCCTATCTCCCATGGGTGAAGCCTGTGACAATGGAATCTTTACCAAAGGTGTGAAACTCCTTGCTACTAACTGGTAGTCCCAAGCATGTTTGGAATTGGTAAATTCTTCCCATATCTGGATGTTGTTTTTACATTTTTGAGCAAACTTATTTAGTTATTTGGCCTTTTCTACCAAGGGAGTCACTGTGTTGGGGCGTGCTCAAGGGATATGACACGGTAGGATGGCAAGGCGGTTAATGAATTGTATACATTTAGCTTTAAAACATGTTTCTCTTAGAATATTTTGATAAGAATGGCTCTCTGTTCATGAGGAGTCACATCTAAAATTTCATTGCAAGGGAGAATTTTTCTCAGCTTTGTTATTGCCAGTTACATCCTCCCCATTTTGGACTTATGGATAAATTTGTTTGCAGGTTTTGTGGCTTCCATGATACATGTCTGGTGCACTCATCACATGCAAGGAATTATGGTCAGTTGTGGGCAAAAGCTGTGGAATTCAGCACAACAAACTATTCAACTACATCTTCTATCAGTTAGGACATGTGGACAATTCAACCTAAAAAGGTGATGTGATGGGTGCATCTACAGTGGTTGTAACTTGCAAATCCTCAGGTGTGGACAATTCAACCTAAAAAGGTAGTGTGATGGGTGCAGCTGCAGTTGTTGTAAAGCCTTAGGAGTTGTATGTGTGCCATGACTCATGAGGGATGAATTCACATTTTGTACCCATTTATTTCCATAAGTCTCTAATTAACTATTGGTTTAAGACTCAAGACTATGTTCTCTAGTGATAACCTCAACTCAGAAAGTTGTATATGATATCTCCTTGTCCTTGACGCAAATATTTTAACTTTGAACCTTGTACTTGTTCCCTGACTCAAAATTTTTCTAATATGATATAAAATGTTAAGTCATGTTGAAGATAGATTTTATTACTATAATTTTTAAAATTTAGAACAATATCTTCATAGTTGCAATCTGATTTTCTGCAAGATTTTTGTTGAAATATGACCTTGATAATTTTAGTGTCTTTTCATATGTTTGAGAGAATAAGTAAAATGCTTTAAATTCTGATACAACCAATCAACAACTCTGCCATATCTATAAATATAATAGCTGGTTAATGAGAACCTTATCATTTTCTTTCTTGGATTCATGTTTTTCGTCTTTTCAAGGATTAAATTAGTAAGGCATTAATAATTTAATTATGGTTTTCATTGTTGGCTCATGTTATTTGGGACATGCAGGTCACACTGTACCATCATACTCTCACAATAAATCTTGAATGATGAAGTGGCTGAGCAAGAATTTTAAAGGTTCAAGTCACAAAGTGTCAGATGGACACTACGTACGGGTGCATTTGGAGATGACAATGTAATTTGGCATGTGCCCTCTAATGCCACAGCAATCCCTAATTCATCAGTGTATTGTCTTTTAAACTTCAATCTTCTATCTGTTACCTCTAACAAAGTTAGCACCATGCCAGTGATTAATTTGAAACTGTATTTAGTGGAAAAATTCATTGTTTTTCTCCCAGCTTCTACCATACATACTGGTTATAATTTTGGCCTTTGGAAATTGAGCATGAGTCGATGCTCATTTTTTTGTGGGTACACTTTCTTCTCCAAGACTATTTTCCAGGTGCTTCTTCTGTGTTTCCCTTCACGCAGCTTCTGAATTTTCAATTTTTTACCATTGAATAGATTTTATCTTAATTATGAACTAGCAAACCCCAGGGTTCAAGCTTAACTCCATGCTTAATAACCACCCATGGCTTAAGAATTCCACACCAGTCAGTTATAAATTCCGAACATCATAATCTATCTACTTACAATTTCACTTATAACAGCCCCAGTGCCTTGAGATGCTATCTTTTCTCTTAAAATGTGGGAACAGAAGTTTATAACTTAACGGGGAGGTAGCACCTTCATTAAGAACTGATTATTTAATTAAACCTATCATTAAAGAATGGAAAGATGGAACCTTAAAAAATTTTCTTTAGATGTTTCTTCCCACGTCAGTCTTGTCGTCGAGTGTGAACTTCATCCATGCTTTTTGTTGAATTTTTATCAGATTTTATCTCTACATGATCATGTTTTATCCATGTCAGTTGACATCAGAACAGTTTTTGGCATGCAAGTAAACTTTGAAAAAGAAACCCCTGAGTCATCCTGAAGTCAAATTCTTTCTGCATATACATCAAAAAATGTTAGGACATGCTACTGAAAAGTTGGAAACTACTAATTAACTATTTTCTGTTTTCTTTTCGTTTCCTTTTTTTATCACGAGAATCGATAATTACTACTGTCATTTTTCTTTCTATTTCTTTCTTTTTCCTTTTTTTTTCAGTATTAGGAGAATTTCTTTCTTTTTCCTTTTTTTTTCAGTATTAGGAGAATTTCTTTCTTTTTCCTTTTTTTTTCAGTATTAGGAGAATTTCTTTCTTTTTCCTTTATTTTTTATTTTTTGGGTATTAGGGGAATTCCTAAACTTACTGCCTATCTCTGAGGAGGCACAAGGTCATGTCTGAGGGACTGAACCTATACTCCTGAACCTAATGCATTATACAACTGCCCACATACACGCTAGGTGTGTTAACTGAGTTTCAAACCTGGGCGGGGCCTCAATATTGCTCAGCAAAAACTTTCTTCCTTGGACTAATCTGGGGGAGGTCCAGGATCAACCTTTGTCGCTGCCTTATAACACCAAGAGTATATCCAGCAACCTCTAATCCACATATAAGCCAGATATACCAAATATTATGATTTAGCAAGAGCCTTATAACACCAAGAGTATATCCAACAACCTGTAAGCCAGATATAAGCCATATATACCAGATCTTATGATTTAGCGAGAGCGGAGACTAGGAAATGGGGAGTCTACTCCTTGGGGCAAGATCATAGCAGGCCATATACTCAATGGGATTTGAACCGCGGTCTCGTTAGTTTCACCCAGTGAGGCCATATTCTCAATGGGATTTGAACCATGGTCTCGTTAGTTTCACCCAGTGAAACTTACCGTTAAACCACATATCACTGTATAATTAACTATTCTCTATTACTTGAAACATTTCTAAAACATTGAAGTCCATGCCTGATTGGATTGCTCTAACACTGAGCCGCTTGCCCTTTCATGAGGTGGGTTAACTAAGTTTTGAACCTGGGTGGGGCCTTAATATTGGTCAGCAAACACTTTTCAATGTAGGTCGTCCACCGTTTGGCCTAGCACAATAGGCTAATTAACAATTGTCTGTTACTTGAAAAATTACCGAAAATTTTAAGTCCTTGGTTGGTTGGATTACTCAAACACTGAGCCACTCTCCCCATGCAAACACTTTCCAATGCAGGTCGTCCAACATTTGGTCTAGCACAATAGGCTAATTAACAATGTCTGTTACTTGAAAAATTTCTGAAACTTTTAAGTCCTTGGCTGGTTGGATTTCTCTAACACTAAGCCACTTGCCCCTTCATGAGGGACGCCCTTAAGGGTTCAACATAGATGTGTGTATTCCTATTTCCAACACCCTTTTCAGGCCACACTTTGGTTAAGGTCCCTTGGCTAACCTCAAGCAAAACTAGCTCTATCCCCGTCTTGAAAATTATACATACTAAGATTTACCCTAGATTTTCCCTTGGCCAGTGTGCTGTTGTACTACTGAGCTACATGCCCCTTCATTTTGGGCATCATTAATGGTTCGACCTAGATATACGAATTGCTATCTCCAACAAAGAAAACACCTAATTTGGAAGTAAAGCATCAAAAATGAACAAAAGAGAATGTATAATGAACAAAGTTTTTATGCCAACATTCTACCATATTCCAAAGTTGTCATGTTTGAATTCTAAGTCATTTATATAGATTTTAATCATTTCTTTACGTTTAATTGAGTATAATTGCAGCCCAAATCGTTTCATATTTAATCATCCCTGAATTAGGTGTGCTCATGCTCCTAAGTCATCACTTTTGGACCTGTGTGTGGAAGTTATCGTTGCTTTATTTCCAAACATTTTGAAAGTGGTCATTTCAAAAGTCATCCTCGTTTCCAAATGTTTTCCTTACCCTTTTTCAGGAAACTAAGACTTCAAAATATTGTGCTCTTTGGCTGAATCAAAAATTTTATTTACATATTAAAAATTGGGAATCCAAAAGGAAAAAGTGGTTCCATTTAAAGATATGTGCAACCTAAATTATCCAAATTATTTTTATTACACTCCATCCATCTATTTCGTTGCAGCATTCCTATTCCTTTAGTATTCAATTATAACTCTATAAAATCAAGATGGCCATCCATATTCAAAGGCTTCTGCTATTCTTTGCGTTACATTTTAATAAGGATTTCTATTTCCAAGTAATTCAACTACCAAAGGTAGTAAATGCAAGTAGAGAAGTAATTCAACTACCAGTTATTCTCCTACATAGTACATGCTTTGATAGATTATATCAAAATTCTTACCAATACAATAACATTGATTGTTGTATGTGGACATTTTTGATCAGGATGGTCCATTGCATAATCAAGATGAGGAGCTGGATCATGCAATTGCACTTTCTCTTTCCGAAGAATTAACCAAACCAAATGGTATATGATGGCATTTTCATTTTTTTACAGTTACTTTTAGTTTAATTATATCATTTAGCTCGATGTTTTTCATATATTCAACTAAAATTCCGTTGCTTAACAAGACTTTGTCATTTTCATGTTTTAGTGAAATTTTTTATGGTTTTATACTCTCATACAACCTTTATCAAGTTACATGCACCCTCATTAGAAAAAACAAGAGAATTTTGCAAGCCATGACTATCTTTCTTTGTCATTGTTGACTTAAGAAAGTCTTTTAGCTAAGAAACTAATTTCAAGGTTATGGCATAACTTGTCATATAAATTGAACAGAAGTTATATCCAAAATGTTAACTTGTAAACTACTTAGCTGGTTTTAGGCTTTCCATTTAAAATCTACTTCAGTTTGAACTTTGAATGAGTTGTTCCATAGACTTGAATATTAAGAGATTTTGGTGTAAGGATTAAAAATTAGCCTGTAAGGCCTCATAGTTATTCATTTATTTTATCTGAATATAACATTTACTATTAAATTAGAACCACTCGGCACAAATACTGTTGGGAAAAATACTGAGAGGGGGGGGGGGGGGGGGGGGTGAATCAAAGATTAGGGATACCAATTCTTTTCACTTTTCTTACTTTAAAACCCATACGCTACTTTGATGAAGCCAACTAGCGTATACATGCGGATCTCCTTCATTAAACTCGCGTATACACAGAGAACTTATTATGCAATTAAATCTTTACTTAGATCTATGCAACATTCATTCTTCTGATGTTTAGTTAATAGTAAACATGTGCAGTAACAACAGAACAAACCATCACACATAAGCATCACACATGAACACCAGGATTTTAGGTGGAAACCCAAGTCATGAGAAAACCACCGCTGTCGTTGTCTCAGCCTTCAATATTTTATTATAGAGAAAACTTCTTACAACATATGTGCTAGCGCAGCCTCCTACCAGCATGCAGGCACCCACCTGCGCTCGTTTACCAGCCTCTCCTGGAAGGGAGCTACGACCCCCTGCTCTCGTTTACCAGCCTCACCTGGAAGGGAGCTACAACCCCCTGACTGAAGGCTACAACCCTCAGCACCACCATGGAACACGTTTCATCAATTTTCACACTGGATCCAAAGCTTCCTTTAGAACACAACTTGCAGGCCACGTTTCATCATATTTTCAGACTGGACCCACTCCATACATTTGAGCTCAATCATACATCATCAACAGATAGCAGTAACACAACAGAACAGATCAGACATTTGATACTTCATACTTCAGCAAACCCTAATCTTCATACGCGCTTTCCTTTCACTGATCCTGCGTATATACGTGCCTTCGACCATACAAACCCGCGTATACTTCTGTACATATTACAGATCTAATTTTACTGCCCATACGCACTTTCTCTTCAGCAAACTCGCGTATATACGCGCTTACTCTGCGGCGAACTAGCGTATAGTTCTTCAGACATTTAGGTCATTGCAATTCTTCAGAACAGATACATCACTCAGATTTTACCCTTTACTTCAGACAGATGTTCGCCTCATCTCAGATCTAATCATTCCATAAACAGATCTAGCAGATACAAATACATTCTAGATCTAGATTCCCTTCTTCATCATTTCTTCATTCGTGCATCATACATTCAGATCTTTCATTCAACTGTAACCCTTTCCATTCAGATATACTTCAGAGAGAAGTATTCATTCAAGCTCAGACTTCTTGCACACATTTTCACAATGAATTTCTTTTCCTTATATAGGTTTACCCTTTATCAATACCATGAGCCAAAACCACATTACTTTCGATGGTATTCCTGGACGGGGTCACATAAACGAATCATTACTCAATACAATGGGTCAATACCATGGTGGTTACCCCTGGTTTTACATATTTAGAGCGCTTTTGCCCATACGCGACTTGGCACGTTATTTCCCGCGTGCATACGCTACTTTGTCTAGACAAATCCGCGTATGCCTTGAGACATACTCTTTTCATCATGTTCTGGCACATACTAACATTCCTTCCATCATTACCTTCTGTACTCATTGTATATACATCAGATTTACATCATTTAACAAGTTCATCAAGACATATTCCATCAGGGACAACTTCATCAAGTAGGTTGCCATCATCTTCATCAACTGGGTTGCCATCAAGGACAACACTCAGCAACATATTGCCAACAATCTCCCCCTTTGGACTTGATGGCAACCACGATGGTGTTTGATCACCACAACAGATAGATACAATAAGAATACAATGACACCATGTCACTCTTGACACCATTATTTCTCTTTATTCAAACAGCATGTCACTCTCCCCCTTTGAAATCAAGGGCAAAGGGCGGACCAAAACCAACACAAGGTTTTTTTCTCCTCTTGTAGAAGGAAGCGTTCTGCAGATCTGATGTACACTGAAGTGACCATGCTCCCCATGAGTTCATGCTGAACCTACAAACATATTTTTCAATTAAGTACATGACTCTATGACCTTCCTATCACCAATGACTCATACTTACATCAAATATCCATCCAAGTGGATTTACATATGAGACTCAAATACCCAACCAAGTGGGTTTACACATCTCAACTCAACTACCCAACCAAGTAGGTTTAAAAATTTGACTCAGCTACCCAACCAAGTGGGTTTAAAAATTTTGACAAGTCCTTACATGACTGAATATTACAATTTTACATCATGGGTCTCAACAAGGCCTTTTTATCAAATTACAAGTATGAATTTTTATGACCAATACCAGAAATACCTCAAGAGAGAGATCATATTTCAGAATCATCATAATGCCAAAAATGCATTATACTCAACAATACTAGTGATCCCCCTGAAAATGTGCATCCAAACATCCTTTCCATATGACCAAGGCTCCTCCTTAGCTTGTGCAATCTGAATACTTTTAACAGCAAGTCATTAGCAACAATCTCTGCATGATCTGTCTGGATCTCCGAATCATAAGACTTCCATCATATCCAAAAGATATTCTTCATCAAATAAGCAATCCGGGCTCATCCATAATCTTCAACATAAGAAACCATGTATCATTTCATTAGCATGAGTATAACCAAAATAATGCTAACAGTACAATCATTAGTAGTCAGACTGATGCTCCCCCTGAACCTCTGCTCTTGATCTTCAGCTGTCATCCCAATTCTCTTATCATCAATGCATATGCGACTGTGTCTGCTGGAACTCACATGTATACGCAGCTTTAGTTCACTGAACCCGCGTATGGAAAGTGAAACATGAAAACTTCACATTCCTTCATCTCCCCCTGAAGTTGTACCACCTGTACCTGTCTTCTTCACATCAGATGCTCTGTCAGAAATAAATATAACCAGAATAATGAGAATCATCATACATTGCTCCCCCTGTGATGATACATTACTAATCTCTATAATGTATCTCACATCATTCATGCAGTCATTATGAGAAATAAGCTTTAGAAGCGGATGACTGCAGTAGGGTCAATATTCCCTACGTTTCTGACTGATCCTCCTTCTTTTTCCAAATTTGCTTGAACTTTCTAATTGTGTGCTGGAATTTATCCAACTTCTCATATTTGTTCATCCTGCATTCTTTTTCCACATGTCCATACTTGTTACAAGCATAAAATCTCATGTGACCAGAGAAGTAAGCATAAGGATCATAGTGTGTTTCTCTATTCTTCCTTCTATTGGAATCAGCTGCTTTATGACCATACTTGTTGCATGAAAAAAAATATCCTTTGAAGAAACCAGAGTACCTTTCTGTGTAGAATCTGTTTGTATAAGACTGAAACATTCTGCTTCTGCAATTGGCTGCAACATGCCCATAATTATGACAATTAAAACATTCAACATTATTGATGTTTCTATGGTTAAGAGGGAATGATTTCTTTGGAGAGTTCATGATTGTCGGTTGACCTTTTGTTTCTTCCAACTCTTCAGGTTTAGCCATGACATCCTTTGAATATTTAGCACTTCCTTGTGAACTAGATTCACCTTTAACCGTTTCATGAAAACCCAGACCAAGTTTGATAGAAGGAGACCTTTAACTACTAAGAATATTGTCCAAAATCTTAGTACTATCTTGAAACCTCAAAATTTTATCCTTTTCTTCTAATTTACCTTTGAGAATGTTTACCTCAACCTCCAAGCTCTGGCATTTCTTCTTCATACTTTCTTCAACCCTTTTTCCTTCTTCTACTTGATCATTCAATTTTAAGATTTCTTCCTTCAACCAATTTTCTTGATCTTCACATGTTTGTAAGAGTTCTTCATTCTTCTTATTCGATTTTTCGAGATTAGCTTTCAGAGAGATGATTTCTGCTTCAAGTTCTTCATTCTTGTTGTTTGATATTTCTGGGTCTTCTTTGAGAGAGATGACTTCTGCTGCATTCTTCTTATTTGATTTTTCCAGATCTTCTTTGAGAGAGATGATTTCAGCTTTAAGTCTTTCATTCTTCTTGTTTGAATCTTCCAGATATTCTTTGAGGGAGACAATTTCTGCTTCAAGTCTTGCATTCTTCTTGTTTGATTTTTCGAGATCTGCATTTAGATCGTTGATTTCTGCTTCTAGTCTTTTAATTCGATTGGATGCATAAGCATGAAACCTTTGATACTTGTCTGTCTGTCCATTCAGTATTTCTATATGTTCTTTCATCCCTTTGTACATAGCTTCGCTTTTATTAATTGATCTTCGTTGATCTTCAATTTTCTTGATAGCTTCCTCTAGATCCAAAACTTTACTTTCACTATCTTCACCATTGCATGCACAGGAAAGTGAATCAAAAGAACAACAATCAATACATGTTTCATCTTCTTCATTTTCTGCTGCACACGTTTTCTAAGATATCTCCTTTTCAGTAGCCTTATTCTTTTGCTTCCTTCCCATTGTGACAGATCTCCTTCAAGCGATCAAGCTTCTGCAGAAGGACCTGCTCTGATACCAATTGTTGGGAAAAATACTGAGAGGGGGGGGTGAATCAGTATTTAGGGCATACTCAATTCTTTTTACTTTTTCTTACTTCAAAACCCATACGCTACTTTGCTAAAGCCAGCTAGCATATACACGCAGATCTCCTTCATTAAACTCGTGTATACACAGAGATCTTATTATGCAATTAAATCTTTACTTAGATCTATGCAATATTCATTCTTCTGATGTTTAGTTAACAGTAAACATGTGTAGTAATAACAGAATAAACCATCACACATAAGCATCACACTTGAACACCAGGATTTTAGGTGGAAACCCAAGTCGAGAGAAAACCACCGCTGTCGTTGCTCAGCCTTCAATATTTTATTATAAAGAAAACATCTTACAACTTATGTACTGGCGTAGACTCATACCAGTACACAGGCACCCACCTGTGCTCGTTTACCAGCCTCTCCTGGAAGGGAGCTATGACCCCCTGCTCTCGTTTACCAGCCTCTCCTGGAAGGGAGCTACGACCCCCTGCTCTCGTTTACCAGCCTCACCTGGAAGGGAGCTACAACCCCCATCAAGGCCAAACCCTCAAAGACCACATGGACCACGCTTTCATCAATTTTCACACCTGATCCAATAACTTCATCAGAGTACAACTTGTGAGGCCACGTTTCTCATCATATTTTCGTGACCGGACCCACTCACACATTTAAGCTCAATCATACATAAACCGAAACTTATAACTTCATCAATCACAGATAGCAAGAAACCAACAAGTAATCGTATCTAGAAATCGATACTTCATAATTTCAACAAACCATAATCTTCATACGCGCGTTCCTTTCACTGATCCTGCGTATATACGCGCCTTCGACCATACAAACCCGCATATACTTCTGTACATATTATAGAGCTAATTTCACTGCCCATACGCGCTTTCTCTTCAGCAAACCCGCGTATATACGCGCTTACTCTGTGGCGAACTAGCGTATAGTTCTTCAGACATTTAGGTCATTGCAATTCTTCAGAACAGATACATCACTCAGATTTTACCCTTTACTTCAGATAGATGTTCGCCTCATCTCAGATCTAATCATTCCATAAACAGATCTAGCAGATACAAATACATTCCAGATCTAGATTCCCTTCTTCATCATTTCTTCATTTGTGCATCATACATTCAGATCTTTCATTCAACTGTAACCCTTTCCATTCAGATATGCTTCAGAGAGAAGTATTCATTCAAGCTCAGACTTCTTGCACACATTTTCACAATGAATTTCTTCTCCTTATATAGGTTTACCCTTTATCAATACCATGAGCCAAAACCACATTACTTTCGATGGTATTCCTGGACGGGGTCACATAGATGAATCATTACTCAATACAATGGGTCAATACCATGGTGGTTACCTCTGGTTTTATATATTTAGAGCGCTTTTGCCCAAACGCGACTTGGCACGTTATTTCCCACGTGCATACGCTACTTTGTCTAGACAAATCCACGTATGCCTTGAGACATACTCTTTTCATCATGTTCTAGCACATACTAACATTCCTTCCATCATTACCTTCTGTACTCAATGTATATACATCAGATTTACATCTTTTAACAAGTTCATCAAGACATATTCCATCAGGGACAGCTTCATCAAGTAGGTTGCCATCATCTTTATCAAGTGGGTTGCCATCAAGGACAACACTCAACATAACTTGTCATATAAATTGAACAGAAGTTATATCCAAAATGTTAACTTGTAAACTACTTAGCTGGTTTTAGGCTTTCCATTTAAAATCTACTTCAGTTTGAACTTTGAATGAGTTGTTTCATAGACTTGAATATTAAGAGATTTTGGTGTAAGGATTAAAAATTAGCCTGTAAGGCCTCTTAGTTATTCATTTATTTTATCTGAATATAACATTTACTATTAAATTAGAACCACTCAGCACAAATACATCATAGATCAAGATCATACTTTGTAGAGTGTCGTAGAATAAAAATAGGAGCAAGGACACTGAGTTCTTTTAGTTTTCCTGGTTCTTATTCCTTTAGTGTATCTTTGCACCTTTAGGGGCAATTGCTAGTTTAAAGTCTAATTCTTTAAAGGGTGCTAGCTCAATGGAAGAGCACCTGATTTACAAGCATGAGGTTGGTGGTTCGATTCCATCGTGCCCTGATACTCATATATAAGGAATGAAAAAGATCAATTTTTGGTGACGGATGCTCTTTTGACCATCACCAATGAGCTTATGGTGAAATTTTTCGACCTTGATCAAAATATGAAATGGTGACGGTCAACGAACGCCACCATATATACACATCAATAGTGATGACCATTAAAGGTCTGTCACCATAAATCGTTGTTGTTGATATGAAATGGTGAGGGTCATTGTTTGTCATTATAGTCATTATTCATGATGGACCTTGATGTCACAAATGATTTTATGGTGACGGTCAATGAACGTTGCCATATATATATGCACCAATAGTGACGGCCATGAAAGGTCCATCAAAAAAAATTGTTGTTGTTCATATGAAATGGTGATGGTCACTATCTGTCATAGTAATCAATATTCATGACGGACCTTGAATGTCACCACAACACATACTTTCGGCGACGCCACCTTTGGTGACATTCAGTTTTTTGGTGACGAAGGCTATTGTCCGTCACCATTTCTCATATGAAATGGTGACAGTCACTATCCATCACTATAAATCATTATTGGTGATGAACCTTGAATGTCACCACAACATCTATACTTTTAGCGACGCCACCTTTGGTGACGTTCAGTTTTTTGGTGACGGTTGCTATTGTCCATCACCATTGCTCATATGAAATGGTGACGGTTACTATTCGTCACTATAAATCATTATTGGTGATGGACCTTGAATGTCACCACAACACCTATACTTTCGGCGACGTCACCTTTGGTGACGTTTAGTTTTTGGTGATGAAGGCTCTTTTGACCCTCACCAATGAGCTTATGGTGACCATTTTCGCCCCTCACCAATGTGTTTTTTTCTTGTAGTGAAATCTTCCTATTCAGTGCATGCGGTCACAAGATATTTGCCAGTTTTTCAGGCCAGCCTCTAGATAACTACCCGAAACTACATGTAACTTTCTAGAATCATGACAATGATGATACAATGGTAGATAATTAAAAATTGAGCAATATCTTGACGTAGAGATGTCGAATACTAAATAGAAATTTGATCAAACAAATAGTAAGGATATAGGTTCTAGGTCATGAATGCATATACGATCATAAACCATTGAAATTCATCTGAAAATTAGCAATAAGGCTTTATGCTCTCTCTATATAGTTGCAATAAAATTTGTTAGCCCATGAATTCATCAACTATTTGGTAACATATCAATTCATGAATAAGAGCCAAAGCTAGACAACATCATAAAACCATGCATATAACTAACATACAACCAAAGTAGAAGCTATGGAAAATCATGCATAAGATCCCCATAATAACAAATACATGTTTTCATATATCGTAATAGGAAATTAGCTCATATTAATATGTGAAAATGTAAACCAAGTCAGGGAATTCCACGCACCACTTGACCCTATATTGGCAGAACCAAAATCTCTCTTTCAGTCAATCACCCCGAGGCCATATCCCAAGCATGAATGTGGGGTCATAAGGGTTAAACCAACATAGAACCAACTAGGTCTTATATATTCCAAACCACCTCAACCCTCAAGCACACTGATGTCACCTATATGGTATAGAAATCACTAACATAAACCAAATTGTTCTCTATCCAACTTGTCCAGGGCTTTAGGAACTAGCAATTTAACCCACATACTCCAAGGAACCTGAGATGCTTCAGGGCTCCAAAGAATTTGTCTCAACCCATAGGCTCCAAGGACTACTAACTCAACCCATGGGCTATGGGGAACCCAAGATGTTTTAGGAATCCAAAGAATTTGTTCCAACCCGCATCCATAGGAAACCGAAGAACCAATCAGAAAACCAAATGGGGAACCCACTACACCATGGTTACTCATGAAATGGTAAGGAAAGTCTAAAACCATTGTCACTCCTAGCAAGTCTCCATGCCAATGATAACACATAACCAAGGAACCACATGCATATACCATGCATCCAAAACCTATCAAAAAAATCACATGTGCAACCTGTTACCTGCAATGTAAGCCTATTGTAGTTTTTATTCCATCTATCTCCTTATGTTCCCTTTCTTTCCTTTGCTTTATATACTTTCTTCTTCGAAATCCAAGTGAATTATAGAGTGATACAATAATACTCAAGTGTGGAAGAGTGTATAAGAGAGAGAATGAAAGGTGAGAGCCAAAACTAAAGTGACAAAAGTTGTGAATTGATTCTCTGATGCCTTTTTATTATTAATGTCTCCTATTTCTTCATTTTTTTTCATTTTTTCCTCTAATTTCCCTGGCATGCAAATTTGGTTTTCTTAACCTTCCTTTTATCTTATTCTTCTTTATTTTCATAACTAAATATAATTTATTTCCTCTTTGCCTTAGCCAATTTCCATAGCCATTATTAAACCACAAGTGGTGCCCATTATAATGTGTTTGAAACATTAAGCTTGGAATATGTGTCCCATAACCTTGTTTTATTTTTATTTACACAAAAAATAAACCAAGGGTTGTTACAAACACCTCCCCCTAGGGGGAACACTATCCTCGATGTTTAATTACACTTATAACTAGAAAAACAAGTCGCCCATAGATATTTATAACAAAGCTCAATGCAACATTTACATCATACCAAATTGTTGAAACTGTGACCACCATACTTCTTATTAGAGCTTTATAACATAATTCGATGTATTATTTACATCATACTGCTTATTTAAGGTTCATAACAAATCTCATTGCAGTATTTACAATACACACATTGTTACACAATAATTTGTCACCATGCTCACTTATTGTCCCTCATCATGAAGTAATGCATCATGAAATACCCTGTGAAATGTTTCCACAATGGAAAAATATGTAAATACATCCCCTAAAGACTCAATGAAAACTACATTGGAAATTGCTGAAGCAACTTGGTCAAAACCCTAGTTTTCTGGGTTAGAGCATTTTCTGGGTCAACACCCTTATTTCTTGGAAAACCGCACTAATCCCTTTTGGAAGTGTTTCCTCAAATTGAGGAGAAGCTTCGACCTCTAGAAGTTCCAGGGCGACGAGTTGGTTATTAAACGGTGGTGATCGAGTCGAGATCTATGATTTTAGAGCTTTGATCTCATCCATGGGGGTTTATCCCTTAGAAAGTGGACCTTCCTCCTCCTTTCATGGGAGCCCAACCTCTTTTCCCTTCCTATAAATTGGTCCCCATCCATCCACTACTGGTTGGTCATTGTTGGGTTGGTCTAAACTCTCGTTCCCTTTACATTCTTGCACTGTGATAATGCCTAAGTTGTTCGGGAGAAGGAATGCTTTAGAGCTTTGGTGAAGGACTCTGATTTTCACCAAAGGGAGGCCTCCAACATCAAGGCTTGAGTTGCAAGCTCTCTCTTTTATATTCATTAATAAAACATCTGATTTTTTCTTTCTATATTTGTTTAATCATTTGTGCAAATATTCTGGTACTCCTTGATATGCTAGATAGCTAATTTTTAATGATTATTATGTATTGTATTATGTTTGTTGTTTCCTCTTGATCATCAGTAGCTATTCGTGCGCCGCCAGTAGTAAGGAGTGAGAGTTGTATCACAAATAATGTTTTACATCGCACCTAGAATTATATTGAGTGCTAACGAATGCATGAGTTATTTTGTGAATCAGATTCTTATTCATTCACTAAATCTTGACTGATCTCTTGTGTTTTCTATAACAGAATTCCTTTTCACTTATTTCGATGGTCACGTTTCTAGTGTAGTGTGTTTCCAATTTCAAGGAAATGGTTTGTTTTATTTATCATGCAGGGAAGATGATTCATATATTTAAGGAATTCTTAAATATGTTCAAACTGATCTATATTTTTTATATTATAATCGAGAATCTCTTACCACAAATAGCCCATCTAATCATAATATTAACTATCATTTTTTTTATCATTTTCTGACCAATGTATCTAATGAAAATTGTTTCGCATTAATTAATATTTATGGTTTTCCTCACTATTCGGATACTTTTTAAGCAGTTGAGGCAATTCATCCTATGCTAATGGTTATGTCAGGCCTTCAATATCTTGGCATGCCTACCAAATATGATCACATCCATTTTTCGTCACAATATTTTCATACTCGTCCTGTTCTTCTAATGGAAAATTCATCTTCTCAAATATTGTGGGGTTTTCAAGAGTATTGCTTCAAATTTCATGATCCAATCTATGATTACCTGGAAGCATCCTACTAAGAAATCCATTTTTATAATAACAAGTTTTGTTGTTTTCTCTTGATTTCTAAGAAGGGTGACACAGATGAAGGTGCATTTAGAAGAATATTTCGAGGTTTATCTATTTATAATTCTTATCAAGAAGTTAATATCGCAATTTGGGTAGAAGTAGTGACTATGATGCATTTTTATGCTAACATGAAATACCTTCAATTTTCTGTGCAAGTTATTCAAGCTCTTATCTTTTCCTTTACACATTATTTTATATTTGTTTTAATCTATCGTATCTTTGGGGATGCAATTCAAGAGCAGCTATAGTGGTTGCACTAGAAATTGCATTATACGTAACCCTGACCTTATAGTTGGTTAGTTTAGGAGTAGGTCTAGCCGCATATTAGTTTACCTGCACTTTTTTCTCGCCCTATGTTTTCGGTCTAGCCTCCTTTTTATTTGTCCTTTTGTTTTTTTTTTTTATGTCTTGTATTTTATTTCATGTTTTGTTCAATAAGACTCTGCATGAAAGATGTTCCCTTTCGTTCAAAAGACAATGTGGAAAATAGAAAAGGGGTTTGTGACACTATAACATTTGGATAACTCTCATACCTTCTTCTCCATCTTGGTTATCCCTTTGGTCAATGATGGTCTGATAGAAAATATGATCCTTGTGTGAGGAAAGCTCTACATCAAAACAGGATATCCAAGTTTATTATGGAAACCTCATGCCTACACTCGGGTCTATACATTTCGGTGTTCTCCATGTTGATAAGATTGAGTATAGAAGGATAAGGGGAAAATATAAATGCGAAAATTAAATTCGGAGTTCTTATACATAGTTATCTGAAGAGAAAACCTCTTGTGCTCTCAATAATTCAGGATCCCTCTTCTTCCCATGAAATTAATAAGTGCCAATGCATAGTCCCATATAAAATAAAATAAATAAAGGGTGAAAGAAGAGAAAGGCTTACTATGCAGGGAGGTGGAGCAATTAACTCAGTTAGTGTATTGTCTAGGATCACTAGCAGCAGAGTGATGTTTGTGTTCCTAAAGTGACATTTTCGAGGTATTGTCCAGGCCTGTTGGTAGTGGAGTGACACCAGAGATGAAAAACTATACTCTGAATATATAAAACTCACGTGCTACATTACCCTTTCCTTATCCTGAAAGATTGTGATATTGTGATTTTATGTTGTGTTCAACCGAGAAAAAGTGAACAGAACTATGTTTATGCACGGGGTAAGTGGGGAAGCCAAGGTAATTCAATAAATGAATCAATACTTCCTGAAGAACCATACCTTGCACAAAGAGTTTATCAAGGAAGAGAAACAAGAATTCTACCAATGTGTCACCAAGTGTTGTCACTGCAACAAAAACCCTCCCAAATTTTACCTACACATGAATTTTGGAGCCTACTAAGGATGTTGTGATCGGTCGTTCTATATTCACTTCTTTGTTGGTTGATTCCTTGTTAAGTGTTTGAGCTCCCTCTTGAATTATAAGTTTCGAAGTCACCTACTCGCACATGCTCAATCTACATTAAGTTCATATGCGTATTATTTTATGAAATCTTGTATAAGAATAGCACATTCCATCAAGACTGTGTTTGTGCGATGGTAAACCTATGTGGAAATTTATTGCATGATTTCATTGATAGTCTCTCTCTTTTGGTTGTGATTTTACTTTTTTTTCGGTGAGTTTTCCAAACTGTCACTTTTACGCACCTTCACTTTTGCAAGTGTCGCTTTCATGTTTTTTATTGTCGAATTTTCTTGATTTCATCATAATTTGTGTCTTTTCATGTTATCTTGGTTTTGGCATGTGTTTTTTCACCGTCATTCACATGTCATAAGTGTCGTTCACACTTTTCTCTTTATATATCAAATGTCATATTTTAGCATGGTAAGTGTTACTTATCATGTAGAGTGGAGTTTTGGATTGTTTCAAGGGGTAAATTTGGTGTTTTTGAGTCATACTATTCATGTAGACATGTTTTACACTCATTCCAAAAGTTTCATGCACTGTCACACAGGTGTTGTCAATTTGATTGCAAAGTGTATCTTTTGTCTCAGACTTGGAGAGGTATGTTTCATTATTTTCACATAGAAGGAATCATTTTGTTATTTTTTTTAGTGATAAATGTTCTATCGTCGACTCTTCAAATCATGTGATCATGATCTAGTTTTTTGTATACTCACTTGAGCCTCACTAATCCCACACTTAGCCTTATCCGGAAAATAAATTTCTCTGGGAAACTTGATTTCACTCAACCTTCCTTGCCTCTCAACCCTCAATCCCTGATCTTGTCTCTTGGAACCGCGCACTCCATAGTATTATTTCTCAGCCTAAGCCCTTGAGCTCCATAACTATGCAATCCTTTCCTTCATCCAACCTTCTCTGTGCACTATACAGTCTTAAGCATCAAGGCCCAACCTTAAGCTCTTGAACTGCACACCTACGCAATCTCTTCACTTCTCTCCCTCCAAAAATGTGCATATGGAAACTTCAAGCCTCAATCCTCAAGCTTGATGCCTTGAACCCCACAACTACTCAATATCCTAGCCTATTCTCCTACCTGAACTGCACATTGGGAAAATTCAAGCCTGAAGATTGACCTCTTGAATTCCTCGACTACACAGTCACTTAGGCCAGGTCTTCATAATTGCGCAATGTGTAGTCTCAATCCTCAAGCCTTCAAATTAAGCCCTTGAGTCCCTCAACTACGTATTCCCTCTTCCTAGGCTTCCAAAACTATGCATTGCATAGTCTCAAGGCTCAATCATCCAGCCTGAGTCCTTGAGTCTCTCAACGATGCAATCCTTTGACCCTGGCCATCCTAAACTACGCATTGTGTAGTATCAAGCCTCGGTCTTGGACCTTAGCATTTGGAATTAATTAATCCCTTATTTAGATACTCAATCAATCATTAGTTCCATCCCTAATAATTTATTGCATGAATAATCTTAGAATAGGGGTTTATCGAATTGATGTCGTCTTTTCATGGGTGGAATGCAGTTGCAGGTAATATATTATGTCATGAAAGGCATGATGAAGGAGATGGTGAAGGAGACCATACTAGAATACACCTAAGGAGATGATGATCTAAATTAAAATATTAGTGTTTGTTGTGCTAATATCCAATTCAAAATATAAACAAAGTGCTTGAATATTATGAGGTTAATTTCAAGTTTAACATGAGTTTTTATGTGTTTTTATGTGAATTTCATGAGAAAATTAACATAAACAAAACACTGAACAAAAACATCTAACATAGATGAAAATCACCATAATAGTAACATAATAGCACATGATGAAGGAGTTCACCCCGCCTAGGCTACGTCTCCTTGGTCCAGCTTCCAATGGCTTGGCCCTCTTCAATTATGCTCAAAAGTGTGATTACATATGTTTACAATGCTCAAATGGATCTGAAACCTGTTCCATTAGCTCTAGCATGCCCAAAAATTCCTGTGTAGCCTCTTTCTGCCTTGAATTTGGTAAAAAACTGACTTGGTTATTAATTCCCCAAGTTTCTACACTATTCACACCACATTTTCTCTAAAATTCGGCACCATCCTACAAATCCGCCCAGAATCTAGCTAACTAAGTGCCAATTTCACCAAAAAGTAGGAGAAATTGTCAAAGCAATTAAATTCCCAATAAGACCTTAAATCTGGATTTCAAATCATATCATGATATGGTTAATAAATTATATATATATATATATATATATATATATATATATATATATATATATATATATATATATCTATATATATATGTATGTATATATATATATATATATCTATATATATATATATATATATATATATAGTAAACGCACGACTATACTAGTAGGACATGGCGATGGTAGGCGGTTGGGGGGAAGTGTGTAGTTTTAGTTATGGTTAAGGAGTGTCGGGGGGGGGGGGATAGCCTCCCGCCCATGGACCCACCTTCAGTGGTGACTGTGGCTGGGGCTAGACCCTGACCCCCTTCCCCCATTGTGCATTACATATGAAAATAAAAAAATATAGCGTCTAATGTATGGTAAGGAACACAATGTGGGGCGCAATGGAAATGTTTTTGGATTGTGGCGATGAGGTCTTATGTTCGACCCCTACGGGGTCAAGTTTAACCCTTAACATAATTTTGGTGGCCCCCGGTCTGCCATGTGGTAGCCCTTGGCTAGGCCACATGGTAGCCTAACGTTGGCCACCAAAACAACCAATCAAAAACTTGCCACAACAACTAATACCAACATACCACTTGGCACAATATGATTCAATGAATAAATTCCATTGACTGAGTCAGCCTACCACTATGCACGCCCAGTCAGCTGTACAAACTGCTGATTAGGATGTTTTACATTTAAAAAAAAATACATGTTTAGCAATGTGGACAAAACGCGTTTCTGGGAGCATACAATGTCGGTTTTTTGTGAAAGGAGTTGTTGAACTCCTAGTTAAATTGAGAAGGGGGGGGGGTGAATTAGTTTAACACATTCATAATCTTTTAATTTTTTATTAAACCTTATTTACACCTTCATTTCATGTCCAACTTAATATGTGAGTAATCTTAGAATGTGAGCAGCATGTATTAATATAATATAACAACAGACTTAATATGAGAGCAGTAGGTATTAAGCAGATGATATAAATCAGATCAACACATAAACATCATGCACAGAGACACCAGATATAAGTGGAAACCCATAAAGGGAGAAAACCACATCTCATTATTGTTTTGATGCAAAGGCAAGCTCCAAATCCCTCTCACCACTGTTTTTCTACAGGCACCAACCTACAGGAGGCTCCTACCTCAATTCTGCAAGCTACAACTTGCAAGGAAGCACCAACTCCTTTCAATTTTCTGCAGGCACCAACCTACAGGAGGCTCCAACCTCAGTCAGCTACAACTGACAGCTATCAAGCTGCAATTTGATAGGGGAAGCTCCAACTTCCTCAATTTATCAAACTGAATGTTTGCTTATTTACCTCAGATATCAACTCTGTTCTGCAGCTTCTCTTTTTTCTCTTCTTTTCTTAATCTTCTCTGTCTTACACTTCAATACTCTGCCTTCTCTATATTTTCTCTCTCTAACCCATTGAGCTTATCAAATTGATATTATATATAGAAATTCTCACATGAATGTTTGTATTTCACAAGGAATTTGGAGTGAACAGTCATGACTCTTTGGCTTCTGTCTTCTTATTCCTTTCTCCAACTCATTTTAGAATTACTACAATATGTACAAATTTCCATGCTACAGTGGGATTTTGTCTTTTCCTTAGGATACTTGCCTTTGCATCACAAACAATAAAAAATAATTACAACATTTACATTCACATTTTTAATTACACATTTCAATTTCACTCAGCTCCTTTTCTGGATTTTGGCTTTACTGGATTTGTCTTTTCCTGCTGTTGTTAACAACCTGTTCTGCATACTCTTTGTTCACTGTCACCTACATATTCCCTGTTTTTTGTGCTTATTCTCCTATCCAACTCATTCCTGTACATATTCCTATCAAACCTGTAATCTCTATGTATCTCTGCATGCTCTCCTCTTCTTTTTCCTTTTCCATAATTGCATTCAAGTTTTATTCCCAATCATTTCCCAAACCGGGCAATCTCACACTTCTCTTTAATTCCACGCTGGCAATTTATATAAACAAGTCTAGGTTATTTTAATATCTCAATTCAGAGAATTGCGATATTAATTCAGTACTCCTCGGCAATCTCTTATGTGTACATATGCGCTAATTCTGCATTTACAACCATTCTACGCAACATAATAATTGACCCTCATCGTATTAAACCATATTCACAAACTCCATGTTTCGCCACTTTACATATACAATCATTATACATAATATATCCACACATATATTACGCTTTATTTAATATTGGAACCATTACAACGGAGTCCAAAGATAATCGGCAATATTTTATTAAATAGAAACCTTAGTCTTCCACCGTATGTTAATAACCCGTCAAACTTTTATAAACATCATTAAAATAAACCAAATTCATTGTATATATCTCCACCCCAGGCCCACAGTAAATCGTGAATGCATAGACCGTACCTTTGTTAACTCACGCGCCCATCCGACGGCTGTCATTACATTGCCCGATCCAACGAATATCGCATGGGAAACTTGCGCGAAAGATAACGCGCGATGGCGCGTCACATCTGGACTATCGTTCGCGCAACTTGGTTAAACTCCGGGCAAGTCCAACGCACGATCACCGTCCGATGGCCCTCTTCCAGATCAACGACCCGTGTGCATTTCGCTCGGCATCCTACGTCGGTTTTTTACGCACAATGGCGCACTTTAAGTGGTGGTATTGGAACAGTAGCCTAGCCACATGTCAGATATTCTATGGAATCACCCGCGTTCAGGGGAATACCACCTACTCGCCTAAAGCGGTGCGAAGAGGGGCAACCCACCTTGTAAACCCGCTCGCGGTTTTGCTACAGTGATTGACCGCGGTTGTACATCTGGTTTGCGCTCTCCCATGTATATTCTTGTTTATTAACTCCGGGTTTAATCTCCGGTTGAGGAATTCAATTATATATATATATATATATATATATATATATATATATATATATATATATATTCGACTATGGTTCCGTTATACTCTGACGCAGAGTTCCACCATTCATAACCCTTGTGGCTATGTGTACAGTGCTCATCCCCACAGATCCTATTCACGCTGGTTCGTAGAGCTCATTACACTCTAGGTATGTATAATTTAAAAACACCATATCAACCAGAAGTCGAGTTCTTCAACTAAATACAGAGCGTTTGAATATAAAGTCCGGAAATTAAATTATATTATGTGTAATGCCCAGCTGTATATAAACAAATTCTCGGAATTTATATATATATACATATTCTTGGAATAACAACGGTTTCTCTGCAATAACAGTTGTGGCTCTGCCTCTGCCGCTTCTGTCACTCTGCCTCTGCTTCTACTGTTGTGATAACGGCTCTGTCTCTGTATTTGCTTCCTCTGCGTCTACCTTTCTCCTTTATATTGATTTCCTCTTTGCTGCCTCCATTTTCTATCTTTGTCTCCTTGTAACTGTTCCTGTCTCTGCATCTGCTACCTCCTTCGCCATCAATGACAACAGTTCCAACAGTCTCCCCCTTTGGCATTGATGGCAATGCATTTCCTCTATTTGCCTGCTCTTTCTCCTGTTGTTTGCTCTTCCTCCCCCTTTGACATCAATGGAAAAGGGTTTCTTTTTGCATTTCCTCTCTCTGAGTTATGTTTAGGCCCTCTTCTGTTGACTTTGTACCATGCTACTCCATAGTGATGTATAAGACTTGCTGAGAGAACACTTTAAGGATTATCGAATTTGAAAATACACTATAAATTGATACAGTTCTTTCACTTATATAGAGCTAAAAGTGATAATAATCAATGATACTTCACAGAATACATTGTAGCAGCTTTATCTAGTCAGAGATGTATGATTGGATTCAGCAACTAAAACGGTGAGATGCTTCAAATGATAATCACTACTCGTCTTTTATGTTTCAGATTCTTAATATAATGTTTCAGAGTACAATATTGGTCCTTTTTCTCTGTAATTGACTTTTTGATGCTTGAATAATGCAGATAACTCTAGGATAATAACTTGGTGTTCTTTTGCCTTAATCCTTTGATTCTGAGAACCTGATTCATGCTTTCCTTGCTGGCTGTTCTCCTCTTGGAAGGATATTTTCGTTTTTGTCCTTCCCCTGAAATTGTGATTTCTCTTTATATCAGAGAGTAGCATCTACAGATACTACCCCTAATCTGTCTCTCAAATATTCAAATGGCTCTTTAGCAAGTGGTTTGGTAAATATATCTGTTGTCTGTTCTTTTGTTGGTACATACTCCAGTTTGACTATCTTTTGAGCTACTTGTTCTCAGAGAAAATGATACTTGATTGGAATATGTTTGGTTTTTGAGTGAAGCACAGGATTTTTAGATATGCTTATAGCACTTGTATTATCACATTTGATTGAAATAGGTTCATCAATGCTTACCTTCATGTCTTGAAGAGTTTTCTTCATCCACATGACTTGTGTACAACACGCTGTTACTGCTATATATTCTGCTTCAGCTGTAGACAGAGAGATGGATGTTTGTTTCTTGCTTAACCATGCCACCAGACTTTCTCCTAGATAGAAAGCACCTCCACTTGTACTTTTCCTGTCATCAACACAGCTGGCCCAATCTGCATCTGTGTATGTTGTTAAAGTGAAGCTTTTGCTTTTAGGATACCAAAGTCCATACTGTGTTGTTCCTTGTAGATATCTGAGTATTCTTTTTACTGCCAGAAGATGGTTTTGTTTAGGTGTTGCTTGATATCTTGCCACTAGTCCTACTGCTAGCATGATGTCTGGTCTTGATGTTGTCAAATACAGCAGGCTTCCTATCATGGATCTGTAGAGTTTTTGATCTACATCTGTAGTCCCATCATCAGCACACAGCTTGCATCCCGTGATCATGGGTGTTGTCACAGGTTTGCAGTCCTCCATTTTGAATTTTTTCAGCATTTCTTTTAAGTATTTTTCTTGAGAGATGAAGGTGCCTATGTTCTTTTGTTGAATTTGCAGTCCCAAGTAGAAACTGAGCTCTCCAATCATAGAAATTTCAAACTCTGTTTTCATCTCATCAGCAAACCCTTTTGCTAGTTCATCTTTGTTGCTTCCAAACATAATGTCATCAACATACACTACAACAATCAGAAGTTCATTTTCATGGGCTTTTATGTATAGATTGTTGTCTACTCCACCTCTCTTAAAACCCTATTTTTGCAAATATTTATCTAGTCTTGAGTACCAAGCACGAGGAGCCTGTTTCAATCCATATAGGGCCTTCTTCAGTCTGCATACATAGTCTTCTTTGTTTGTCAATGAGAAACCTTCTGGTTGTTCCATGTACACTTCTTCTTCTAGATCTCCATTAAGAAAAGCAGACTTTACATCCATTTGATATTCCTTGAAGTCTTGGTAGCATGCAAATGCCAGGAAAATTCTGATAGATTCCATTCTGGCTACAGGGGAAAATGTTTCTTCATAATCAAGTCCTTCAATTTGTGAGTATCCTTTGCAGACCAGCCTGGCTTTATTCCTGATTACTTGTCCTTGCTCATTCATTTTGTTTTTTAATACCCATTTTGAACCAATGATATTCTTCTCAATTGGTCTAGGAACTAGTTCCCAGGTATTGTTCTTTTCAATTTGGTCCAATTCTTCATTCATTGCTTTTACCCAATACTTGTCCTTGTTAGCTTCTTCAAACTTCTTTGGCTCTATTTGTGATAACATTGCTATGTATACTTCTTCTGTCTATTCAGTTAGCTGGCTTCTTGTTTGCACTCCTACACTCTTGTCTCCTATGATTTGATCTTCTGGATGGTTCTTTTGAGTGTATCTTGAGGAGGTTTTTGAGTTCAGTTCAGCATTTTCTGATGTTTTGCTTGTTTCTTCATCATCTTGGTCCTCTTCTTCATGATTTTCAGGATGGCTGCTGCAATCTATATCTCTTGTCTTGTTTGGAAGTTCTTCATCAAATCTTACATCAATACTTTCTACAATTTTTCGAAGAGTCTTGTTGTAACATTTGTATCCTTTACTCTTGGATGCATATCCTTAGAGTATTCATTCATCTACTCTTGCATGAAACTTCCCCAGATTTTCATCATTATTCTTTATGTAGCACTTGTTGCCAAAGACTCTAAAGTGCTTGATTGACGCAGGTTTACCATGCCATAGCTCATAAGGTTTCTTATCACTGTTAGGTCTTAAATGAGCTTTGTTTAGAATATGTACTGCTGTGTGTACAGCTTCTGCCCAAAAGGTTTGAGTAATGTTACTCTCTTGCATCATAGCTCTGGCCATTTGTTGTACAGACCTATTTTGTCTCTCTGCTACTCCATTCTGTTGAGGTGTCCCTGCAATGTTAAATTGTTTCTTTATTCCATGTTCATTACATAGGTTTGCAAAGTCATAATCTGTGAATTCTCCTCCTCTATCTGATGTGATACATTTTAGCTTGCATCAAGTTTGATTTTCTACTAAAGCTTTGAATGTCTTAAACTTTTCCAGTGCTTCTGATTTGTTCTTGAGAAAAGCAACCCATGTCATTCTCGAGAAATCATCTATTATCAGCATGAAGTAGGATTCTCCACTTGGTGTCTTAGTTCTAGCAGGTCCACACAGGTCCATGTGCACAAGCTGGAGTGGTCTTCTTGTTGATAGCTCATCTTTAGATCTAAAGGATGTGCGAGTTTGTTTCCCCAATTGACAAGATTTTCATATGGTATTTGAAGGCCTTTTTATTTCTGGCATATCTCTGACAGCTTTCTTCTTACTCAGTCTGATGATATGGTCAAAGCTGATATGTCCCAATCTCCTATGCCATAACCATGACTCCTCAATTTTGCTAAGATGGCAGGCTTCATCCTCCTCTTTTACTATGTAAACATTACTCTCTATTCGAACACCTTTGAGCATAGTCTTTCCTGTTGTGCTTGATCTGACTTCATAGTCTTGTGCTCTAAAGAGAACTTCACATCCTATGTCACACATCTGACTGACACTCAGTAAATTTGCTTTTAGCCCATCTACAAATAGTACATCTTGGGCCTTTCCTCTTCCATTATCTATGCTGACTGAGCCTTTTCCCTTGATCTTACCTAATTTATCATTGCCAAAAGTAACATTGCCAGATTTCTTTTCATCAAGAGTTATAAACTTGCTTTTGTCTCCAGTCATATGTTTTGAGCAGCCACTGTCCAGGTACCACTGGCTTTTCAGGTCTTGAGCAGTTAGGGCTAGGTCACATTTATTCTCCTTCTTTATCCACTCGAAGCACCCTTTTTGTTTGGTATCTTTTGTGGGATGATGGAATACATTTTCTTAGAGGACATTTGGAAGGTATATGTCCAACTTGATTGCATACACAACATTTGATCATAATTTTTGCAGAATTATGAGTATGAACAAAATTTCTTTGATTCATAAACCTCCTTGAAGTGTTGAAAACCAATCTTTTTCTATAATTTCTACACTCAATGATTTTATGGCCAAATTCTTTACAATAAAAACAGTAACCATAGAAGCAACTTGCATACCTGATGTGAGGTTGTCTTTTCCAGTTGTTTATTTGAGACAGTCTCTTTACTGTTTGCATCTTTAGCTGGTTTGAATTACCCCTCCTTGCATGAAAATATGCAGCAATGTGTCCCAGCTTGTGGCAGACATAACAGGTGGCATTCTTCATAGGAGGCAAGAAGCTCCTTTGATGGTTTCCAAATTTGATATAATCAGGAGTGTATGATGCTTTCTCTGTTGTCTTAATATTTGTTGCAATCTTTTTTATTAGAGGTTTCTTCTGGTCTCTGTCTCTCTCATTACATGTTTCTTCCTTTGTAGGAATTATTTGAGCTGCTTCATCAGCCTTCTTTGCCTTCTTTGCCTTTACTTGATTCTCCTTCATAGCCTATCCCAGTTTTTATTAGAGGAGATCTTTGAGCATCCAATATTTCATTCAACTTACCAGAGCTTGTCATTTGAGAAGGGTATATAGACACTTTCTGTTGAGCACTTTCTAATTTCTTCCTTAGACATACAATTTCTTCTTCCAGTTTCTCTTGTTCTTGAGTTTTATCCTTGATTTGCTGAAGTAACATATATTCTATCTTCTTGGCTTCTTCAAGCTTTACCTTCAGCTACATGAGGACTTCTGAATTTTGTTCTTATTTCACACATTTGAGGAGAATCTCTTTTTGTTTTTTTCATTTTAATTTGAGTCTGTCAATCTCCTCCAGTGCACTTCTTAGCTCCCCCTCAAGGTCGACTTCCCCTTCTTCTTCTTCTTCTAGCAAGAGTCCTTCAAGATCTTCTATGGCCATCAGTAAAAATTCAAAGGTTCCCTCTTATCCTAAGGATTCATCTGAATCTTCAGATGTACTACTGTCTTGTTGAGCATAGAAGGATTTTCTGTTGAATTTCTTTCCTTTCTTCCAGTTCTTTGATGTGTTTTTCTCTTATTCTTGAGCTTGATTTCTTACTTTCTTGTGGGGACACTTAGCCGCATAATGTCCAACTCTTCCACAGTTAAAACATTTGAAGGAAATTTTACCTTTGTATCTACCTGAGCCTCTATCGAGTTTCTTGAAAAATTTAGCCTCTTCTTCATCAGAGCAAGAGCATATGTCTTCCTTTTCTTCTTTCTTCTTTTCTGTTTTAAAAGTTGCCTCCCTCGTACTTGGTTTCTTCTATGGAAGCCTCATCTCATATGCTGTTAGCTTTCCAAGTAGTTGGTTCATGGTCAAGGTCTCCCAATCAGATGTTTCTTCTATAGAAGACACCTTGGGATTAAATCTGGATGGAAGAGATCTTAGAATATTTTTCACAATTATACTTTCTGGCATGGTTTCTCCAAGAGCTTTCATATTGTTAACAATTTCTGCAACTTTTAAGAAGAAGCTGCCAACATCTTCATCATCATTCATTTTTAAATTTTCAAACTGGGGTCTATATACTTGAAGTTTGGCAGTCTTTACCTTTTTGTTTCCTTCATGGATATTCTATAGAGTATCCCACATATCTTTGGCAGTCTTACTATGCATTACTTTGATAAACTCAGCTTCACATAGTCCATTCAAGATTGCATTCATTGCTTTTGCATTAGCTACAAAGTTTTGTTTAGCTTCTTTCTCTGAATCAGTTGACTTTGTGGAGTATCCAAATTCCATAGCATCCCAAACTTCTAATCCTAAGGACATTATGTATGCTCTCATCCTGATTTTCCAGAAGGCATAATTAGCACCAATGAAGAAAGGTGCTTTATTGGTTGAGCTTCCTTCTTGACTAGACATCTTGGGAACCTAGGATCTCCTTTCAGTTGTTAGACTTGAACAAAGGAACCTGCTCTGATAACAATTGTTGAACTCTTAGTTAAACTGAGAAGGGGGGGAGGTGAATCAGTTTAACACATTCATAATCTTTTAATTTTTTATTAAACCTTATTTACACCTTCATTTCATGTCCAACTTAATATGTGAGTAATCTTAGAATGTGAGAAGCAAGTATTAATATAATATAACATCAGACTTAATATGAGAGCAGCAGGTATTAAGCAGATGATATAAATCAGATCAACACATAAACATCATGCACAGAGACACCAGATATAAGTGGAAACCCATAAAGGGAGAAAACCACATCTCATTATTATTGTGATGCAAAGGCAAGCTCCAACTCCCTCTCACCACTGTTTTTCTGCAGGCACCAACCTACAGGAGGCTCCTACCTCAATTCTACAAGCTACAACCTGCAAGGAAGCACCAAATCCTTTCAATTTTCTGCAGGCACCAACCTACAGGAGGCTCCAACCTCAGTCAGCTACAACTGACAGCTATCAAGCTGCAACTTGATAGGGGAAGCTCCAACTTCCTCAATTTATCAAACTGAATGTTTGCTGATTTACCTCAGATATCATCTCTATTTTATAGCTTCTCTTTCTGCTCTTATTTTATTAATCTTCTATGTTTTACACTTAAATACTTTGCCTTCTCTATATTTTCTCTCTCTAACCCATTGAGCTTATCAAATTGATATTATATATATAAATTCTCACATGACTGTTTGTATTTCACAAGGAATTTGGAGTGAACAGTCATGACTCTTTGGCTTCTATCTTCTTATTCCTTTCTCCAACTCATTTTAGAATTACTACAACATGTCCAAATTTCCATGCTACAGTGGGATTTTGTCTTTTCCTTAGGATACTTGCCTTTGCATCATAAACAATAAAAAATAATTACAACATTTACATTCACATTTTTAATTACACATTTCAATTTCACTCAGCTCCTTTTCTGGATTTTTGCTTTACTAGATTTGTCTTTTCCTACTGCTGTTAAGAACCTGTTTTGCATACTCTTTGTTCACTGTCACCTGCATATTCCCTGTTTTTTGTGCTTATTCTCTTGTCCAACTCATTCCTGTACATATTCCTGTCAAACCTGTAATCTCTGTGTATCTCTGCATGCTCTCCTCTTCTTTTTCCTTTTCCATAATTGCATTCAAGTTTTATGCCCAATCATTTCCCAATCCAGGCAATCTCACACTTCTCTTTAATTCCACGCTGGCAATTTATATAAACAAGTCTGGGTTATTTTAATATCTCAATTCAGAGAATTTCGATATTAATTCAATACTCCTCGATAATCTCTTATGTGTACATATGCGCTAATTCTACATTTACAACCATTCTACGCAACATAATAATTGACCCTCGGCGTATTAAACCATATTCACAAATTCCATGTTTCACCACTTCACATATACAGTCATTATACATAATATATCCACACATATATTACGCTTTCTTTAATATTGGAATCATTACAACGGAGTCCAAAGATAATCGACAATCTTTTATTAATTACAAACCTTAGTCTTCCACCATATGTTAATAACCCGTCAAACTTTTATAAACATCATTAATATAAACCAAATTCATTGTATATATCTCCACCCCAGGCCCACAGTACAATCATGAATGCATATACCATACCTTTGTTAACTCACGCGCCCATCCAACGGCTGTCATTGCATTGCCTGATCCAACAGATATCGCACGGGCAACTTGTGTGAAAGATAACGCGCGATGGCACATCACATATGGACTATCGTTCGCGCACCTTAGTTAAACTCCAGGCAAGTCCAACGCACAATCACCGTCTGATGGCCCTCTTTTAGATCAATGACTCGTGTGCATTTCGCTCAGCATCCTACGTCGATTTTTAACGCGCAATGGTGCACTTTAAGGGGTGGTATTGGAACAGTAGCCTAGCCACGTGTCAGATAGTCTATGGAATCGCCCGCGTTCAGGGGAATACCGCCTACTCGCCTAAAGCGGTACGAAGAGGGGCAACCCACCTTGTAAATCCGCTCACGGTTTTGCTACAGTGATTGACCGCGGTTGTACATCTGGTTTGCGCTCTCCCGTGTATATTCTCGTTTATTAACTTCGGGTTTAATCTCCGGTTAAGAAATTCAATTATATATATATATATTTATATTTTCAACTATGGTTCCATTATACTCTGACGCAGAGTTCCACCATTCATAACCCTTGTGGCTATGTGTACAGTGCTCATCCCCACAGAGCCTATTCACGCTGGTTCGCAGAGCTCATTACACTCTAGGTATGTACAATTTAAAAACACCATATCAACTAGAAGTCGAGTTCTTCAACTAAATACAGAGAATTTGAATATAAAGTTCGGAAATTAAATTATATTATGTGTAACGCCCGGCTGTATATAAAAAAAATCTTGGAATTTATATATATACATATTCTTGGAATAACAGCGGTTTCTCTGCAATAACAGTTGTGGCTCTGCCTCTGCCGCTTCTGTCACTCTGCCTCTGCTTCTATTGCTGTGATAACGGCTCTGTCTCCGTATTTTCTTCCTTTGCCTCTGCCTTTCTCCTTTATATTCATTTCCTCTTTGCTGCCTCCATTTTCTATCTTTGTCTCCTTGTAACTATTCCTGTCTCTGCATCTGCTACCTCCTTTTCCATCAATGAAAACATTTCCAACACGAGTTACGCCAGATTCAGAACAACGAGATCTATGTGTTCATTCCAGATCCACACTATTCCCAAAAATTTCATATTTTAGTGTAATTTTGAGCACCTGATCATTCCTCCCCACTGGAAGCTTTTGGACCCCAAAATATCACTTTTACTTGTTCAATAGATGAGGGAATAGGTCCCTCACCTTTCCAATATCAATCCATTTTTCCTTGCTTGAATTTGTGCCTTTGAGCCCCACAAGAAGGTAGTCTACACTCCCTTGTTTCAATGTCGTGGTTCTTCTATCAAGAATTGTGTCTTGCTGAAGCTCATGAAGGTATTCTGGAGAAACATATTCAACAGAAGGAATCTGAAACTATTCTCCTTGATCTTCAATCAAAGGAAACTCATAGACCCTCAAGTTCTCAACATTAAAAACAAATTAAATTTGCATGTATGAAGGAAAATTTAACTTGAAGGCATTTTCACCAATATTTTCCAAAATTATGAAAGGACCATAACAGATTGATTTAATTTTTTTACCTTCCCCTTGAAGCCTCTCTTTTCTATTGTGAAGCCAAACTTTGTTACCAACTTGGAACTTGTGATCTACATGATGCTTTTCATGCCTTTCTTTGTAATTGCCTTGGCTCTTTTCAAGTTGATCTTGACTTGTTTGATGTATCAATTGGATTTGTTCTATGAAATTATTGGCTTTGTATATGTCGCTATGGCCATCAATAGTAACATCCTTCCCAAAAATGAAATCCAATGCTGATCTAGGAAAGTATCCAAGACATGCCTCAAATGGCAATGTTTGTGTAGAGGAGTGTTTTGCATGGTTGTAAGCATGTTGAATGTAGTGCAAGTTTTCATCCCATAACTTAGGATGCTTGCTACAATATTCTCAAATAAGATGTATGAATTTTCAATCGACCACCACAAATTGACCATCTGGTTATGGATGAAAGGTTGTACTCTTCTTCAACTTGGTATCGGCCATCAAGTCCCACAAACTTGACCAAAAATTCCCAACAAATCGAGAATCTCGATCGCTAAAAATGGATGTGGGAAAACCAAAATGAACCCAAACCTTCTGAAAGATTAAGTGAGTTATTTTTTCAACTATGATTTTATTTTTACATGGCATTAATATACACATATTGCTGAACCTATCCACAACTACACACAAATAATCATGACCTCGTTTTGACAATAGAAAATGTCCTACAAAATCCATAGAAACACTCTCCCATGGGCGTGAAGGTACAAGAAGTGGTGTGTACAATACTATATTCCTATTGCTAGGCTTAATGACTGCACATAATTATCAACCTTTAATGAAATGTGACACACTTTCAAACATACGAGGCCAATAACAATACCTCTAAAGATGTGCCACTATTTTTCTTACACTGAAATGTACAGCAATAAGAGAAGTATGTGCTTCCCTTATGACATTCACTCTACCCCCCTATGGAATACAAATATATCTCAAATGATACAACATGTTATTATGTACATGTTAATCCAATTCCTCTACTTGGTTTCCTTGACTCAAGCTTTCATAAACATCTTGAAATTCAATATCAAATGTATATTTCTCAACATAACTTTCATGAAAAACAAAATTGTTCTTGAGTGAAGTAGCTGCAGTAACAATGGGCCTAGAAAGCATATCAGCAACCTTGTTTTATATACCTTTCTAATACCCGATGAACAAGTGGAATTGTTGTAGGAAACCCATCAATCAAAAGTGCCTTGACTTCTACAACTTAGTTTGTGATTGCAAGTATTGCAATGGTTGGTGGTCAGTGCATATGATGGTTTCCTTTCCCGTCAAGTAGTGTATCTACTTTTTCACACTTTGAAGCAATGTATAAATCTCCTTGTTATAAGTAGGATAGTTAATCACTACACCATTGAAAGTTTCTGAATGAAATGAAATAGGCTTACCATGTTGCATAAGAACTGTGCCCATGTCATAGTTTTTTGCATCAGTTTGAATCTCAAAGGGTTGTATCAAGTCTGGTAATTCAGGTACACAGACTAAATTGATCTTCTCTTTCAAATTATCGAATGCTTTTTGTTTCTTTCCTCCCCACTGGAAGACATTTTTCACACTAGTCAATGCATTTAAAGGAGTTGCGTTAGAATAGAAGTTAGCAATAAAATTTCTCCAATATTGGGTTGCTCCTAATAAAATCCTTACCTCGGTGACTATCTTGGGCGTTGGCCAATCCACAATGACCTCAACCTTAGAGGGGTCTATCCTCAACTCACCTCCTCCAAAAATATGCCCCATGTACACCAAGGAAGTTTTAGCAAACTCACATTTCGAAATCTTCAAAAACAATTGTTCTTTCCTTAAGACATCAAGTAGTTTTCATACATGCATGAAAAACTCACCAATAAATGGCCTTAAAACATCATTTATCACACGGATGAAGGTAGCACGAGCATTACATAAACCAAAAGGAATAACAAACCATTGAAACAAACCTTGCTTTGTTTTGAATGTTGTCTTCCAAATGTCACCTTCAGCAATTCTAATTTGATGGTATCCACTCCTTAAGTCCAACTTAGTAAAATAGTTTGCATCTTTCAATTGATCAAGTAAACCATCTATTCTAGGAAGTGGATAATGGTTCTTTACCGTAATTTTTTTCAATGCACAGAAATATACGAACATGCGCCATTCTTTATCCTTATTTGGAACCAACACAATAGGTGACCCGCATGGCAAAGTACTTGGTCGGATGATCCCTCTTTCCAACAACTCTTGAATTTTCTTTTTGATTTTCGTACTTTGATCTTCATCATCGACATCCTATAAATGCCAATGTTAGGAAGATGGAAATCTTGCTGCAACTATAATTCATGTTGGATTTCCATCTTGGAAGGTAATACCTTTGGCTCCTGAAACATCTCATTATTTTGATTAACCAATTCAATCAAATTTCAACTTTCGATCACAACCTTGAAATGCTTCATAATCAACATCATTCTTTGATTTCATCATAAGAAGCACAAAATTCTTTCTTGAATTCACTAGTCTTTTCATTTTCCCTACCTTAACTAATGAAATATTTAGTTTCTTAAGATGAGCTCTCACAATATATTCCACACCATTTTTGAAAAAGTTTTCAATTATAGAGGTAAGGACTTCCCAAAACAATTCCTGAAATATAAAGCGGTACAACATCTAATTCAACTTCATTAATGAAGTTTTCTCTGACTTCATGTTGGCAAAATAATGACTTCTAGGAAAGACTCAGGTTCAGGCTCTGAGGACAATAAGGTCTCACTGTAGTTTAGGACAACGCCAACATTTTCACTTTGCTCAAGCGAGATCAAGGAGTCTCACCCGAGGCATGTCTTGACCTTACTGGGATAAGAGAAATATAACTATGGTGTCGGTATCCATATTATCATCTATTATCTAATGAAATTACACTATAGCCATGCATAAACTATTCTTATTACAAATTACTCAAAGAAGAGAGAAATCCCATCAGATACATCAAGATGCACTATCATAAAAAATTAAATTAGTCCTCTATAATTCCAAACATAAAAACACATCCATTTTAACAAAACAATGACCACAATATATATATATATATATATATATATATATATATATATATATAAACTTCTGCCACAGTGCATTACATCAAATATCAGATTCTCCACAAAGATCTGTTCATGGAACACAAAACAAAAGACTAGACTGATATGCTACCCCTCTGTCTCTTATCCTCGTCTATGACTGCTTGTCTTCTTCCTTATCTAGCCTCCTCCTTCAACAATTCCATTCCTTTCTTATTTTTCTCTTGGCTTCTTTTCCATGCTTGGTTGTTCCTCATTCTATTCCACTTTTATTTCTCCGACTCAAAGTCTTCTCCATTTTCACTATCAATTACTCTTGCCAATTGTGCAATTATCCATCCGGAACACACTACCTACCCAATGACTATCTGCAACTTTCCACCTTCACCGCAGCTATCTGCAACTCGCCACCTTCGTAACTGTTGGTCTGCAACTCCCAAAATTATTCTCAAAACAAAGGCCCCAAAGGCCCTAACCACAAGTTGTTGACTCGTCCCAAGTCAAAAAAAAATCGGATGGTGAGGTTTCCATGTGGTCTTCTATTGTCTCTTTCTGTCGATCCTACTCTCATGTTCCCTATTCTTCCTGCACCTGTTTTGACCCTTGTTCTTCGAACAAAGGCCCCAACTCCAGGACATTATTTATTTCTTCTATCTTGAAATTGTGGAAAAAAACAATAGCATCATGCCAAGTATTCATAATTGCATCTATGGTGTTCACTACTTTTTTAGTATGAGTAGCATTGATCAGTTGTGGCATGTTTGAGAAGGTTGAGTCCCATTGTGGCTCTGAGTCGGTGACCAATTGATAGATTGATTCTTCCATTTGTTTAACTGATGGCCTGAGGTCCCATAAGAGATGCTTGGTCTTAGCAGAGTCTTCCTCAATTGTATGAATTTTTATTTGCAGGGAATTGGCTTCATCATATAACTACTTGTGGGCGATTGGGTCAGTATTTCCTCTGATATCGCAAATAGTTGGTGAATTTTCTCAGAGATTGGTTGAGCTTTCATAGCTAACGAGCTTGAAAATTCATGGATATGTTCCAACAATGTATAGGCCTTGGTTATTGTACTCCCCAGGGCCTCCTTCAGCTGATTCATATCGTTCCTTCTTTGATTTATCTTGTCTGCGTAAACCGTTGCTAGGTTCAAAAAAGCTAGTTTGGTTGACAGAGTCTATCAGAGTTCTCGGTTTGTATTATTGAGGTCCCTGCATGCCACTTGGATGTGGAGAAAGCTTTCTATTATATCACACACATGCATATCTTTATTTGTAGTTTCTACTATATCCGCTACTGTCGGCCACAATTCTTGAAATTTCTCCATGATATGGTCGAGTTGTTGCCTCAAATTGTTTCTTTACTGTTGTGGATGATTACGCTCTTTAGTAAGCACCCGTATTTGTTGTTGTTGTTGATCATTCCTTTGAACCAAATCATTATGCAGTGATTCTCCCTACTGTGTTGTTGTCTGAATATATTTTATTTTTTTTCCAGCCCTAGAGGTTCTCGTTGCTCATTTCTTTGGGAATCGGATGCCTATACCTAAGCGGTTGGCTGATGGTGATAGATCACTCGAACTATCCTTGCGGTGAACTAGGTTGATCCAATAGTGCCGATGTTTTTGGGCTTGGATTTAAAATGTGGGTGGATGGAGGGATGGAAATAAATGGAGGTAGTGCTAGTAGTGACTGTTGGAATTCTGAGAATGGGGTTTCTTTTGGTGCAACTTCAACTATTGGAAGATATGCTTGAATAAGTAAGTTTAAAAACATTCTTGGCTCTACCATGGTTGTGTTAAATACAATTACTTGGAAGGCTGTTGAGTTAACTTGTAACTCGGTATCATTCACACTAATCGTGCTTTTGGTTATAGTGTTAGAAAGGGTTGAGGAAGTGGATGCAGTGTGGAGTGAAGGGTCTTTAGAGTTATGGGATGTATGCGGAAATGAATTTGAAGTATTCGAATACGAAACTAGGGTGTTTGGGGACGATTTTAGGGTGTCTTCCAGAAGAGTGGAGGGGGTTTGGGTGATTTTCTCTAGTTATTCTGTAATAGGGACGCTTGTATTCATTTGGATTGCTAGCTCCTCTTCTGTTAAATCCACAACCTGGGTTGACTTTATTATTTTCGCCCTCTTTCCTTTAAGACCTAGGATGGCAGCTTTAGTCACTTTTCCTTTGCGAGGGGGAATGAGTGTTGGCTGAAATTGGGAGTGAATAGTTATGAGGGGAATAGTGGCAAAAATAGGGGTCATAATCGTGGGTGAAAATGTACCCAAAGCTTGAAATTCATTAAAAGAAGGGAATGAAGCAATTGTGGCTCCAAGGATTACTATATTCCTGTTGAATTATTGCATTCTTGTCCCCATATTCTCCGTACTGGTTGGAGTTGTATCTGTGTAATTCGTTTCACTGTATCTGCTTTTGTTTCCCCTAGAAGTGGCTGAGGAACCATAGCATCAAAAGACTATACATGTTTGTTTTCAAGAACTTCTCATGCTATACCTAGCCTGACATGGCTTCAGCATGGAAGGCCTCTTCTGTCAGTTGGAACTTCTGTAGCCTCTTCTTAAATGTATCTGCTCCTACACAGTGAGGTCTAAGCCATCTGTTGTCGTGGGAAGCTCCACACCATATCTATTTTGAGCATTCATCCAACAATACTCTTGGGACTCTTTCCTATGCATTAATAACATATATAATTTTTCTATACCATTCTAAAAATGCTTCTTCATTAATTTCCTTACTGCCATGATCTCCAAAGGCTCTCCAAGGTGTGTATTTGAGTGCTAACAACTTCTCTTCGGTTACTTATCCAAGCAACTCTTTCCCTACGGACACCACTTCACATTGCTAATTCCATTATAAGGTACCCATAGATGAATTCAGTAAATCTTAGAAAGTTGTATTTACAAGCTTTAGAGAGTTCTCAAAGTAGGAAAGTGCAACAATTGAGTTGCACTCCCTGCACACAGTGCTCCACAACCGATATGGTGTCCAGTGTGCATTCTCACTTTGTGTAGTGTCTCATTGTCTTCCCCAGATGAAATAACATGTGAATTTGATGTTGGGAGTGTTTATCATGTCTATCTTTTCTCCCTTTTCCCCTCTTTTGGTGTCATACTTTCTATAGTAGTCCTTCTCCCTAACTTTCTTTGCTCTCCTGGACGTGTTCTGGAATGTTGTAGCCACATCGTTCCCTCTCACCGAAATTCCAATGAGATGTTGGATGTCATCTATGTGAATCTTTATTTCACTTCCAATCCATAGGGAGCCATTATGAATCGTGCTAAGCAGCAATTTTGTGCATTGCATCGTTGTTCCCTTTGTACCAAAAACATGTAGGATCCGCAAATGTAAGATTGTCGATCTTTGAATTCCCCAGAAATCTTGATGAACTTGAGCTGCTTCGCTGCCATTTTCCTTAAGATAATTATCTATGTATACCTTCCTCTTGAGCACAGGGAACTGAAATGAATCAGTAAAATCAATGTCGATTAGAATTGCATTATCGTACTTTCCTGTGATCGACTCTAGCTTCTAGATCCTTTGGTTGAGTTCTTTATCAACCACTGATACAATTTCCTTTTTAAAGCTAATTTTTCTCTGATAAACTATTGTTATTTATAGTCTGTAAGTTGGGTTCTTTGCTAGTGTGTTGTTTCTAATCGTTATGGAAACTTTTCTCTTCTCCAATGCTCTACTTCTTCACACTCTGGTTTTTTCTTCATCCATACAAAATAAGTATTAGTTTAGACATGATGGAAGTTGATGAGACTGAATAACTGATCATTTTTCAGGTTCCCTCCATGGCTACAATCGTGTGGGCAGTTAACTTTGGTGAGGTGGACTTTGACTCTGCTAACGGTGGCCTTGGAAATTGAAAAAACGTGATGGGAAATTATTATGCATTGATGTGGGAACTTTATTACAGAATGATGTTTCTAATTACGGAAAATATCTCCAAATTTTAACTGAAACTATGGACTGACACCTACATGATGGATAATTATGGTAAAATGATAGGAGACACCATAAGTCGTACGATATTCCCCTAGACCATAATTGGTTGCGAGATAGTATCCATTCTGCAACTATATAGTGGGGTATTATTTGCGACTAAGACATTATTTGATGGCTTATTTTCTACTATTCCTGTGGAAATGACGTACCTAACCTATAGAATTCTCTCGAGTGCGAGAGTTTATTCTAAATAAAATTCAAAGAGATCATTCATGGAATGGTTTCAAGTGTGTGCCATTGACCCAACAAGGTAATACTATATCATCTAGCTATGCGAGCTTAATAGCTCTTCAATCTCAGATATTTGTAACATAGAATAGTCCCAACCATGTGCATTTGTAGTCTTCCTGGTAATTTTTAGAATTTTCTATCGTATAGTAGGACATGGCCTCATTAGGGGAATTTTTAAGTCTAAAATGGGCTCCTAAGAAAAATGTACAACCAAAATAAACTTTATAAGAACCAATAGGATTCAAGATGATGATGTCAACCATGGGGGATGATTCACCATTTTTTAATTAAAAGGGTAAAAATATTAAATAGTAATAAAATAATAAAACTACTTTTCAACTCGTATTTTCAACTTATCTCCCAAAGTTTTTACTAAAATTTCGAGCGGGAGTACTCGTTGGATTCAAAATTTAATTCATCATCTAAGGATTACCCATGTTGCATACTTTCAATGGACCCTGCTACATGAAAAATGAGAAATACATTAAAAAATGTGATTGCAATCAAAATTTTCATGTATTTCTCATTTTTCATATATCAGGGTACATCGAAAGTATACAACATGGGTACTCCTTGGATGAGGAATTAAATTTTGCATCTAACAAGTACTCCTACTCGAATTTTGAGTAAAAACTTTCGGAGATAAGTTCAAAATACGAGTTGAAAAAAGAGTTTTTTTCTTTTTTCCCTCTTAAATTTGATCATGTAATCAAATATTATTTTATTATTTCCACTATTATTTTATAATTTCCTTAGGAGGCCCATTTTAGACCTCAAAATTCCCCTAATGGCCAACGGTGAATGTTTTTTTCTTTATGTGGCGATCATGCCAAGCCTTCTGGCACTGCTTCTGAACTGATTGATGGAAATCTACAACAAGTCTCTATTCTTCTAGTTCTTGAAGTTATTTTAACCACTTTTCCACAGACTCTTCTTCATTCATTTTGGTTTTTGTTGTGATAAAGAGACTGTGGACAATAAATTATGCAGGTACAATTGCTTATTTTCCATACACTAGCTAGAACGGTGTCTGATTATGCAATCTCTTAACATTGGTTCTATATACCCATAAGGTAGTCTGCATCCTCTCATCCTAGTCATCTCGATTTGCACAACATACCTTTTTCAGGCCCTTCTCTAAGATTTTATTAAAAGCTTCTACAATCCAATTTTCATGTGGGTGGTACGGGCTTCTTTTATCATGTTGTATCATAAGTTTTGCAACAACGATTGGACTGTGGCATTAATGAAGTGTGTTTCTTGATCTCTTGTCAAACTCCTCAGGAAGTCGAATCTGGTGATGATGTTTTAAAAGATAAATATGGTTTCAATGTCAGTGGTATAGTCATTCACTCGCATGGCTTGAGCCCATCTGGTTAGGTGTTCTATTGTAGTTATGATGCATCTTGCTTGTGAGTATAGCAAAAATGGAGCTATGGGTCCAATGAAGTCAATTTTCCATTTCTCAAATGGTTGTATTGCTCTTACAGGTTGTAATGGTAGCTCATCCCTATGTGAAGGTTTTCCAATCCTCTCACATACATCACATTTTTTTACATATTCCTTTTCAACTTTGTGTATAGTGGACCACCATAATCCTGCTTGTAGGATTTTCCTTGTGGTTCATTTTCCCCCAACATGTCCTCCCGCAACTCCATTATTACATTCCCATATCATCTCTGGTCACTCATGATCCAATATGCACATTCTTATTACTTGATCCAACCCCATATTGTATAATTGGCCCACAATGAGTTGATAATTTGCTGCTCTAACTACTATGTATTTTCTTTGGACTATTGTATACACTTCTAGATGTTTCCCCATAGCTAGGAATATTTCTATTTCCTCGAGATAGTCTGGTATAGCTTCCAACCGAAAAAAATGTGCATCTAGTAATTGATTATCTACTAGTCCTCCATTTTCTCCTAATTCAAGCCTTGAAAAATAATTTGGTCCTAAATTTAGCTTTCCTATTTTAACTATTACCTCAAACGTGAATTCTTGGAATAGTAGTAACCATCTACAAATTCTTCCTTTGAGCACCAACTTATTTACCATATATTTAAGTGGTGAATGATCTATGAATAATTTGAATGGGTCCCCTAAAAAATAGTGGTGGAACTTTTGTAGTGAGTAGACCATTGCAAGTGCTTCCCATTTTGTAGTTGTATATCTTTTCTCTATAGTTAACAGTTCCTTCCGGCAAAGTATATCATATGATATATATTTGTCTCCCCAGGTTGTGCTACAACTGCTCCAAATGCGATGCCAGAAGCATCAATGTGCACATGAAATTTTTTTTCTGAATTAGGGTATATCAATATAGGTGCACTTGCTAACTTTTCCTTTAGTATTTCTAGCGCTTCGTTACACTCCTCGGTCTAGGTGAACTATTCTGTTTTCTTTCGTAACTTCTCTAATGGGGATGTAATGTGGGCATAGTTGTGGATAAACCTTCTATAGTAGCCTATATGCCCCAGTGTGGATCTTAGTTGCTTAACATTTTCTGGGGGGAACATATTGACGATTTCCGCAACTTTAGCAGGATCTACACATACTCCATCTTTGCATGCGATATGGACCAACAATGTTCCAAAAGGAACTGCAAAGATGCATTTCTTTACATTTAAATAGATTTGTAGTTGCCTGCATCGATAAAACACTATGCAGAGTAGACTTGCATGCTTTTTCAGCAAAATGTATACAATCTAATCATCCATATAAACTTTCAAAAACATGTGGATTTTTTCTTTGAATGTTGCTATAACTATCCTTGATAATAGTACCGGTGCATTCTTCAGTCCAAAAGGCATCACATGTTATCAGAGTAAGAGCCCCATTCAGTTGTAAAGGTGGTTTTATTTTTTTCTTCCCCATATATTCTGACCTAGTGGTACCCAGAGAATCCATCTGTCAAATAAAAAGCTTCATTCCCTGCTATGTTGTCCAAAACCTCATCACTGAAAGGTGTGGGAAAAGGATCATGCATGCATGAAATATTAAAACTACAGTAGTCAACACATACTCATATTTCTAATTTATCCTTTTTATTGTGGATAATAATGTTACTAACCCACTTTTCTTCCTCAAATATAAATATCAGCCCCACCTCTAGCATTTTTTAAATCTCCTTCTTTACTTTTTCTATTACCCTGGGATTTAATCAGTACGATTTGTGCTTCATCGTTATGGAATCTCGTTAAGAATTATGCACATCTCCCCCAAATATTCTTTTATACCTTTAAATTCTGTAATAGAAGAAGGAAACAGATCTTCATATTCCGCTAAAAAATAAAAAATATTCTTTTGTTGTTTCTTCGTCCCAGTAATCTCCAATGGAAGCTAGTTTTGGCTTCTTACTACTTCCAATATTATGGTTTTTAATATTGAGCAGTAGTAAGTGGAGTCCCTCTATAATAGGTCCATATTTTATTTCTCTCTCCCCTTCCCTCTCTTCAAAAGAAAAGTGTCTTAGGTTCTCTAAGTCATTATCATCTATCTCATGATCTATCTTGCTACGGGCCATTGCTTCTCAGTATTTTGATTCCGACATTTGGTTTAAAGTGGTTCAATCCAATGCCTCCATTGGCCCTATTGTAGATAGGATCCTTTTCATGGCATGCAAAGCATCTTTTAAATTTTGAGCATCCTCCTTAAACAAAAATCTTTTTACAAAAGTGTTCAACAGTAACTCCCAATTACTTTTCTGTCTCTTTTTCTCTTCATTGATATATGATTCTTTTGGGATTGTGCCTAAGGAGTGCATAAATTTATGGACACACAAGTTCTTGGGATACCCTTCAAGTTCCCACCAATCCTTGATGTCTTTTATGTGTGGTCTGGGGTTTTAAGATCCCCTGTACCTCTCTTCTGGTTGTGGTCCTATATATGCTTGGAACCTGGTCCTTAAAGACTTCACCACATCTTCCCATCTCCTGAGGTGGTTTCATTGATTTCACCACCACCTCACAGAGGTTGCCTGCAATGTCACATTCATTAATGGAATTTTATTTTCATCGGGGATAAAATCATCTACTTTATTTATAAATGTGCTAACATCTTCCATATTAGTAAGAGTGGGCTCACCTCTTACCTTTGTCCTGATCTAGTTAACTAGTCAAATGACAACCCACATTATGATATTGATTTCATATCCTCCCTGTTTCCATCCGTCCCACACAACCTTAGACCCCACCTCGGAGCTCTGGACACGTCACCAGCTAACTGACCCTTCTATTGTCAGATTAATGTAGTCCTCTTTTTTTCCCGTTGTCATCTAATATAATTGATCCAGGAGTCCAAAATCTTCTATGGTATCAATTGATTTTTTGAACCTAACACCTTGGTAAGGATCCAATGGCTAAATCACCCTAACCTCTCCATCTTCAAAGATCATCAACTTCTTCTTCAAGTCAATGACTACATAATTCTCAAATTCCCATACTATCTCTAACAGTGTTGGATGTGGCTCTTTATCACCCATAATATCTATCACATCAAAATCAGCATAGGTTTTTACCCCCACAACATCGACCTCAGCATCTTCTAGTCTCCCAACTGGTATAATACAATATTTGTTTTCCATATGAAATTGTATGGGGGAGAATGCTAACTTGGGCTTTCCCAGCGCCTCCCAAGTCTTCCTCAGGAGTATATTGACATCTGAACCTAAGTCCAACATTGTATCCATTATTTGAAAACCCACAACCTGTGCATTGTTTCTGAATTCCTTCCTTGTGTTTATTTTATTTCTTTTAACCCTTCGTACATACCTTTCTGGAAGACTGGTAGTGATTGGGTTGACTTGCTCCAATCCACCCTTAAGAATTGTCTCCAAATTTAGTTTTAACATATCCAAAATTTGTTCATCATTTATAATATTCACGAATAACCTAAACCATTCTTCTATACAATGAACTGTTGTTGTGGTATTTTATGCTTCCTTTATTGGTTATACCTGCTGGAAGTCTCTGTGTGAGCTTAGTTTTGAGAAGGTCTCCACCGCTTCCTTGAAATATTGCTTTTGTTGCTCATAGTTATAAGATTGATTTGGTGATATAGACTTTATCAGCTTCAGTGGCTCTAACACTCCTGTGTCTCCTCCTGAATTCTTTCCTCCTCTTGTTATTATGGCTACACTTGGTAACAGTTGCATCTCATAAATTCTTGGTCTTGAATTAATTAAGTTAGCACGCCTCTGTCTGTTCATCTCTTCCCATATTTTTATTAACTTAGGGAAATCCTCCATAACATGTTTGTTTAATCTGCACTGAGAGCACCATGGCCTTCTAGGTAGCGGGCATTACCTCGAAACATGTCCATCCTGATCACATTTATAACATCTTAATGGTCTTCTTCCTCCCATCCTGCACACCCTTATTCTTGGCACTCCTCACCCTCAAGGAGCCTCATTTACTCTATAAGATGTTCTATCCAGTTTATTAGCCCGTGCATCCAATTCTCTACACTGGTCTGTTTGGTGTGTTGTTGATAAAAAAAACTCACAGTAAATGTTTTTTGGGACATTAGAGTACTTTTTTAGAATGGGGCATATGTGAGGTGGATGGCCAAATCCCTTAAAATTTTCTTAGTATTCATTTGAATTTGTATTCTGCAGGTTTGGAAATCTATTGAAGTGTGTATGACTAGGGTACAAACCTTGTGTATTTACTTGTGAAACTCCTCCAGCCAGTGGTCGTATTTTGGGTCCTGTGGATGATGACCCAATTGTTGTTTGCTGCAACCTAAGATATTATGAGACTAAATGTCCATCTAGTAAATAATGTGTGCACCACACATTCAATTGCATTAGGCGATATGGTTGTATGTCCTTAAGTTTCTCCGTTAAACTTGCAATTTGAAGTTGTAGCCCCAACAGGGAGGGATCCTGGGTTGTTACACCTCCTCTGAATTCTTACAGATATCCTGTCATCGCTTGAATTCACATTTCTTTTTCTAGGTCGTCTTGGAGCATGTCGATCTTCTGTTGCATCAATGGTGTTCTGTTAAGAGGTAGGAGAGCCTTGATAAACCAATCATGCTGATGATTTGGGTCCATGGGATAAATCGATTTACCAATAGCATATTTAAATCTTCTCATTAGCTACCAAGTAGTCTCTCCTTCTCGCTACTTGATTTCCCAGGGTTCTGATAACCCTTGATGGTTGGTTTGTGGAAATTTAAATTCTTGCACAAATTCCCTGTTTACAGCATCTATGGTTGGATTTGGATGTAATTTTGACCATTTGATAAACCATCGTGGCGCTCTCTCTCGAAGCGTAGTCTAGAACTCAATTAACTTAACATACTCAGGTGTTTGGTAAGCCCTCCAGATTGCCTCCCACAAGTACCAGTGTTATTCAACATCAATGTTCCCTTTTCCTAAAAACTCGGGATATCTAGTGAACGATCTTGCCATTTTTTTCTGTATATGTGGAAGTAGTACAAATCCTCTAGTTCCTCATTGAAAAATTATTTTTCTAATACTATCACTAATATTTTATTGCACTTTAGACTAAATACTATGTATTTTACTCGATCTTGGCAACTTTATCAAAAATTTATCCAGGGGGGTGATAGAGTAGCAGGGGAAGGTTAGGAAAAATTTTACTTGGAATTTGGGGAATAGGATTACCTTGAATAGAGGTTTTCAGTGTTTCTTGAAATAATCGTTTCATCGCATCATGTAGTTCACCATCTGAATCATTATCGGGGCTTGTGTCCTCCTCTCCATTGGATATATTTCCTTTCTTCGATCGAGATGGGCTCCTCTAAACCTGACTAACCCCTTCAATGGACCCCTCTATTCCTATGGGCCCTCTCGCAACTTCTTCCTCCACTAGAAACTGCGGCACCTCTCCTTTTTGGTGTGCGTTCTCGTTCAGCTTTTCAAACTTTTTTATTTCCCTCTCCCGCCACTTCTCACCTATTTGTGCCCTCTGATATTCTATTAGATATCTTGAATTCTTATAACTTCTGTCATCCATCTTAATAGTTTCCTTCTTACACTTTCCATATCCATTCTCCCTTAGGTCCTTCCCCTAGTACTAGTTGTTTAAGCTTCCATAGCAGGACTTTGGAGAGCCAACAGTCCCTCTTCAACAATCAAAGCCTTGATCCACAGGGGGATCTCTTTCAACAACTTTCCTCGTAACCTGGACTTGAATATAACTTCCTCTTTAGAAAAGGATTGATGAATTTCAGTTGCAAACTCTATTATGTACCCCTCCACCATCGATTGTAACAAAAAATTTACTGCTCGCATTAGATTAGTATCCAACCTATGTAAGGATGTCAGATCTGCGTGCATCTAGTCATGACGAGATATACTTGATTCCCCAGTTTTCATTTTTACCTGAAATATTCATAGCCAATTGTGGAGCTCCTCAAGAAACTTTCCCCAAAAGATCTCATAAAAATCACTTGTTGATTCGGAGAATAATATTTTATCTTGTACCTTTATTTCCTTCTGATGTTGGATCTCAACTTGTTGTGTGTAACAACTCCACTTACCCAAAAAAAAATATTCTAAATATAGTACTTTTGGTCACGTTTTTCCAACAGGTTCGTCATGAGAACATTTTTCATTAATAGTATAGCTGGAAGCTATCTTCATTTTGATCTTTAATTTTGAATTAATGTCTCTTACTTGATTCCACATGCATTTTCAACGTTTGCTTCTTTATAGCTACATTTCTTGGCTTATTAAGAGATCCTCTTAGTTTACCTAACACTCGTAATACATTTTGTATTTAAATTTTTATCCTAACTCTTATGCCTATCCATTTTAATTTAGAAGATACAACTTCTCCTAGTTGTACTTTAGGATAAAGAAATCATTTATTGCCTCTAAATTATAATTATAATTCTTAGCCCACTACATTCAAATTTTGGTTAAATTTATAGTTCATCACCTATAAATTTCTAACATATCTCATGATATGATTAATTTAAATATAGACACTAATCCCCAACCACATCTATATTCACCTAACCAACAATTTCTATTTCCATAACCTAATAAAATTTAAAGGTTATAGGCACCAATATATTAATTAACTTTTTTACCATAAGTTAACATATCGTTTTGTTTTTCTATATTCCATACCTCTAGAATAAGGTATTCAAATGCATATAAATATATTGTATCCCACCCAATTTTATATATATTTACACCCATTTCATATATTAACATATATATATTCACATGTTCGAATATAAATATATTTTAATAAACACCTTAATGTATTCAAACCATATAATAGAAATATGTTCTCAATAATTTATGACTTCCCATGGAGTCATATACTTTACCACTCCTTGACATTTTTATGCTATATTTGATGTTTATATGTCATCCTAATCCAAATAGCAGTTTCACACACAGTAGAGTTATTAATGGTCATACCTTACGTGTATTTACATACTCACATTTATACTTATGATAAATTTGGATATATGTGTAGTTACAAATTTTCATTTAATTGAAACGTAGGGTATCCATATAACTTTACAAAAGTTGAATTAGTTACGTGCAATACGATAAACATATAATTTAATTCCTTTCCTACAATTTGACCAGGAAAGTTGGTATTAATACTTGTGTTTCAGATTCGAGATCTACATGATTTATGGTTGACGAGATGTTCAACACTCGACATTTATTTCTTATCGCTTTTGAAAAATCAACCTATTTAATGGTCCTTCCCTCTCACCTAATTTTCACATGGTTGCGTACCTTCTAGGGCACATTTAGGGTGGATCTCCCTCCACTTCAATGATGCCGATCAACTCACAGTTGTCACGACTTTTGAATGACTTAGGGCTTGGCCTTCATGTTCATTTTTGAAATTCCTTTTGTCGTTGTTCAAATGGAAAGAATAAAGAATAGAGGACCCCTCCTCTAGTTTTTTTTAGTGGAATTCTATGCATTTCCATTGCGTAACATTACTGGATATATTAATTTATGTTTCTCATAATTTAATTTCTTCCACTAGATTTTTAGTTCAGTGATCCAGTCTTTTTATGGCTAGTACATAGTCATGTTTTTTTCTAATATTTTTTTAGAATTGTCACTTTCAATTATGTCTTTTTAAATGTGGTTTCTTTAGTTCAAAATTCACTATAATTTGGCCTTTTCTCCTCTAATGTAAGGCAAATATATAAGAATTTGTGTGGACTTCATCACAATTTCTTCTATAGTGAGTTGTACTACCTTAGCTCATACCTTTGGTTTCTTTCACCAAAGTATGACTTTACCTTGCCATTGGCAACCAACAATTATTATTTTCAGATTTCTTCCGTATTCATATACCTGGAAGTAATCTTATTTAGGAGTCAGGTTTCCGCATATCTTTCCTTTTCTTATTTAAGGACTAGATATTTACTTTCATAATTTTTCTTGCCACTCCATTTTCTTCTACTCTTAAAGCAGATTCTTCCCGACTCTCAGACCTCTCTGAGTTGGGTTATGTTTCATTTGGAACTATACTTGAAGGTAATTTCTTTACCAACTTCTTTTGTTCAATACAAAAACAACCATTAATAGTTAGTCTTTAAATGAGCTAATTATTTCTGAAATGTTATTTTTAGTATTTTAGTATTAAGATCTGGTAGGGCCCCTCCCCTTCCCAGTTCTACTTACAAATTTTCTCTGTTTATCATAACAGCAGTTGTACTTTTTCTACATTGATTCCTGCATTAATTTTTCTATCTATAAATTAGCAATCATAAATAAAAAATTTAAAATAATTTTGACAACAAAAATTTTTCCCTCTATTGCGACCCATAAGCCCAAAGTTTTAACATGGGCTCTGATACCATTTGTAACAACTCCACTTACCCAAAAAAACAAAAATCTAAATATAGTACTTGTGGTCACGCTTTTTCCAATAGGTTTGTCATGATAACCTTTTTCATTAACAGTATAGCTCGAAGCTATCTTCATTTTGATCTTTAATTCTGAATTAATGTCTCCTACTTGCATTCCACATGCATTTTCGACGTTGTCTTCTTAATAGCTACATTTCTTGGCTTATTAAGAGACACTGTTAGTTTACCTAACACTCGTAATTCATTCGATATTTAATTTTTTATCCTAACTCTTATGGTTATCCATTTTAATTTAGAAGATACAACTTCTCCTAGTTGTACTTTAGGATAAAGAAATCATTTATTGCCTCTAAATTATAATTATAATATTAGCCCACTACATTCAAATTTTGGTTAAAGTTATGGTCTATCACCTATAACTTTCTAACATATCTTATGATATGATCAATTGAAATATAGATAATAATCCCCAACCACATCTATATTCACCTAACCAACAATTTATATTTCCATACCCTAATAAAATTTAAAGGTTATAGGCACCAATATATTAATTATCATTTTTACCATAGTTAACATACCAGTATTTTTTTCTATATCCCATACCTCGGGAATAAGGTATTCAAATACATATAAATATCATATCCCACTCAATTTTATATATATTTACACCAATTTCATATGTGTGTGTGTGTGTGTGTGTGTGTGTGTGTGTGTGTGTGTGTGTGTGTGTGTTCGAATATAAATATATTTTAATAAACACGTTAATGTATTCGAACCGTATAATAGAAATATGTTCTCAATAATTTATGACTTCCCACGAAATCATATAGTTTACCACTCCTTGAAAAATTTATGCTATATTTGATGTTTATATGTCATCCTAATCCACATACCACGTTCACACACAATAGAGTTATTAATGGTCATACCTTACGCATATGTACATACTCACATTTATACTTACGATAAACATGGATATATGTGTAATTACAAATTTTCATTTAATTGAAGCATAGTGTCTCCATATAACTTTATGAAAGTTGCACTAATTGCATGCGATATGATAAACATATAACTTAATTCCTTTCCTACGATTTAACCAGGAAGCTTGGTATTAATACTTGTGTTTCAGATTTTAGATCTGTGTGATTTATGGTTGACGGGATGTTCACCACTCGACATTTATTTCTTATCGCTTTTTAAAATTCAACTTGTTTAATGGTCCTTCCCTCTCACCTGATTGTTACATGGTTGTGTACCTTTTAGGATGCGTGTAGGGTGGATTTCCCTCCAGTTCAATGGTGCCAATCAACTCACAGTTTTCATGACTTTTGAATAACTTAGGGTTTGGCCTTCATGGTTAATTTGTGAAATTCCTTTTTCCACTGTTCGAATGGAGTCAATAGACGACAAAGGACCCCTCCTCTTGTTTTTTCAGTGGAATTTTATGCATTTCCATTGCGTAATGTTACTGGAGATATTAATTTATGTTTCTGTTTGCTCTTTGTGGTTTACTTCATCGTTCAGGTAAGAATAATCACGTTTCTCACTTCATATTATTTCTGCGTTGTTATTTTGCATTCTTTGTCATTATGGGTCTGAGATGGTGAACGAATTTTCATTTTGGTTGCAGGTGTATTATGGAAATATAATTTGAGTTGAAATACCATATATTTCTCTAGCATTCTCGATGGCCAGAGGCAAGGTAACCCTTTTCCTTCTTATCCTCCGGTGTTCGATTTTTATTCTTTCCTCCATTTACAGGGTTTCACCCAAAATTTGCACATTCTCTGCATTTTCATTTTATTATCCGTAACTATGATATTTACCTTTCTTTTATACATAAGTTACAATTACATGTAACATTAATTTGTTTTTCCAATCCCAGACTCCTTATTTGTTCCCAACTTGCATTTATGTGTATTTTCGCATAAGGTTTCAACTCTATTCTAATTTTCACTCAAATTTCAAATTCGTTACTCATTTTTCAATTAGGATGATTGATCAGGACTTTTCCCTAATTTTCCTCCATTCAACCATTACGAATCCAGTCCTTTGGTATTTTTTTTTCCAATCAATTAATTGGGTTTGTTTCGTTCTTCAATACGTTTCATGTATTGTTTATTTGAGACCGTTTTACTAGCACTGTGAAAGGGATACTAATACCTTCACATTTAAAATACCTTGACTATATAATGAATGAGTATTAATTATTCACAGCGTTTGGATTTTTTCAATTTAATTAGTTCATTACAACATGAATTTGATATTGTATATTCAACTTATCAGAAGTAGTATCTTCTCTATTTGATTTTCCTTCTATATATGTATACATGCTTGAATTACCTTTTGTGTTGACAGAGAAGGATTAGAACTATGAGTCTCTCTCAGCTTCGTATTTCACCAATACTTGTTATTGGCTATGTATTAGTAAGACTTGTGTTAATTTCGATTTCAATACTTCTTCAGAAATTTATGACTCATTTCCTTCAATTTCCTTTTAACAGAAGTCTAATCTGTTTCTTTGAACTTTTAATTAGAAACTCCAATTTATTTTTAATTCCTACATTTGCATTGTCTTTAAAAATGATGGTTTATTTTTCATTTGTAATATGTTTTTAACATATGTCAGTATAATTTTGACAATGTATTGTAATTGCCTTAGTACATACAGTCTACTCCATATACTTGAAGTTGGAGTATGATAAACTGATAAAATTTCTGAATTGAATTTGATTCTGTTTAAATTTTAGAATTAAATTCCTTTTATACTCAATTCAATTAGTGTTTGTAGATGTCAAAATTTTTATTATAATTAAAAATTAAAATCTCTTCTTCTATTTCTAATCCTGGGAAACCCCTTTTTCTAGAGTTGCATAGTTTTCAACTGTGTCATGATCCACCATACATGGATACTGCCATCCTCATAGGTATTTAATTAATTACCTCTATTTTATAATTTCTTAGGGTATTCACATTCATTTAGTCTCTTTTAATTTTTTGTACTTGACATTCTATTTATGTCATGTACAGGAAGAAGTTCCACCTTACTGATACTTAGAAATGTATAACTTTTATTATTGTTATTCGTTGATTCTGTCTTTTGCAATTTCTTTTCATCAATTAATAATAGTATTCTAATACTTTTCTACATACTAGATTGCAAGTATGTCAACACTCATTATATTTCCATTTCAATTCTTTACATTCCACAGTCAGGAGATCTGACGCCACCTTTCACCTTCTTACAGGTTGTTCTTTCGAATATAGAGGGTTCTACCACCTCTATATCATGTTTACCAATTTCAACAACATATTCTATAGTTGAAGTATTTAATGAATGACTTTAAGCCAAAATGTAATTAAACTATGGAAATTACTATTTTTAACTGAATTGTAAGATGTTGTTATCCTCATCTCTATAAGAGGAAGTTCATATATGTAAATATTGTTACATGAAATTTAATCATATTTATGTTTAGTACATATCGATCCCCATATGACTGAATATGGATAGCATAGAAATTATTTATTTTATAGAAGTGTATTAGACTGATATCTAAATGAAAATCTGAAGTATTTAATTCCTCATTCAGATTTTTAGTTTCATTCTTCAAATTTGTACATTTGAATTGTCTATGCATCAAGTCATATATTTGTTTATGTTTATGCTAGTTATCTAAAATATACTATGTTTATATTTTCCCATCTCTTTAATAACTTACTACTCGAGTTATGGTTGAATTATATTGTTTTTTTATGCTTATACTAAAATTATTCAGATGGACCTAACAAAGAATTTAGACCCTCCCCCAGGGTTTAGAGATTCTCTATGTTGGTCATAATAATTCGTTCATTCTATGTAATCATACATAATACTTACCTATACAATTTATTGTTCAATTCTGTTAAATACATATGACAACTACTCAATTATGAACACAATATACTATTACACTTAATTTATAATTAAAGATATAAGTTTTTCAGCCACAGTTCATACACCATAATCATATCTGACTAAATCAGAATTTCATGACAGATAATGGAAATAATAATACAAAATTCAATAAGATGTGTATACCAATCTGCTAAAGACTAGTTTCCAACCAACCTTGAGCTTAATCCACAACTCCCCCCGAGCAGAGACCAATTCTTCGACAGTGTAGACAACATCTTTTCTAACTAGGAATAGCTTATTTAAGCTTCCTTTCGCTCAACATGTTTCCATAACTGCGTCCAATCAATTTGGGATGTTGTTTCCCTTAGCCTAGGTTTTACTTTTGTTTCTTCCAAAAAAGCTTCTTTAAAACTAGGTTTTCCACTTTCTAGTTTTATTATTACCTCTTCTCAGTAAATTTCCACTTTACTAAGGCTTTTCTTAGATATTTTTCTCCCATCTAATAAATTTAATTTATTTCGATTTTCTCCTAGGCTTTTTGCAAAACTTTTGGAAAGCCTTAGGAATCTAGTCCAACCTCGTGAATTTTGACTTCCTGATCTCTTTTTACTCAATCTCTACATCCTGGTACTATTTCCACATTGATAAATTAATTTCCACAATTAATATATTTACCTAATTTATTTCTGAGGTCCCCTGACCTTTATATGTATTCTCGATAGAATGTCGAAAATAGGGATATTACATTGTGACATGAACCAATATACATGATTATCTCACCAACTTCAAATTTTCCTCTTGTAGATCCTTGATACCATGATATAACTCTCTGATAAAGTTTCAAGTCTCGGAAACTGAACCATTTTTTCGTGAAAGAATGAATTCTAGGAAAGACCCAGGTTCAAGCTCAAACGCCAAAAAGGTCTCGTTGTAGTCTAGGACAATTCCTACATTTTCATCTTGCTTAAGGGAAAGCATGGAGTCTCACCTGAGGCGTGTCGTGACCTTACTGGGATAAGGGAACTCGAACCATGGTATCGGTTTCCATATTATCATCTATTATCTAATGAAATTACACTATAACCATGCATAAACTACTCTTATTACACATTACTCAAAGAAGAGACAAAGCCCATCAGATACATCAAGATGCACTATCAGAAAATTGTAATTAGTCCTCTATAATTCCATACATGAGAACACATCCATTTTATCAAAACAAGGACCTAAATATATATATATATATATATATAGATAAAAACTTCCTCCATTGTGCATTACATCAAATATACGAGTCTCCGCAAAGATCTATCCATGGAACCCAAAACACAAGACTAGACGGATATGCTACCCCTTTCTCTATTATCCTCCTCCGCGACTGCTTTTCATCTTTCTTATCTATCCTCCTCCTTTTGCACTACCAGTCCTTTCTTCTTTTTCTCTTGGATGCTTTTCCATGCTCAGTTGTTCCTCGTTCAATTCTACTTTTCTTTCTCCCATTCAGAGTCTTCTCCCTATTCACTATCAGTTACTCTTGCCACTTGTACAACTGTCCGTCCGCAACTCACCACCTGCCCAACTGCTATTTGCACTTGCCACCTTCACCCCAACTATCCACAACTCACCACCTTCACAACTATTGGTCCGCAACTCCCAAAGCTATTTATATTTTCTCAAAACAAAGGCCCTAACATTGTACACCGAAGAATACACTTCTGTGTAACCTGTAAATTTGTGTTTTGAATATCCAACCCAATGGATATGGTTTATAATGAGGAAAGTTTTGAAGATTAATTTTCTTGACTAAGTCTTCAAATATTAAATTGGATTGAGACCGACTATCAAATAGTGTGTCGTTTTTGTATGTTTTTAAATAGCCCTCACATGGAATAATTTAATCCTTGTTTCTTCATTTGGATTACTAGTGTGACAATTTGATGACCTAGTGCTAGCAATGGATTATTTTCCCTTCATACCCATGGTTGTAATTTTAGCTTCATCACCCGATTCGGATCCCAAATCCTGTTGAGTGGGTGCAACTATTTTTTGTTTTCCCTTGTTGTTGAATTTCTTGGGATTAATCTCTGGATGAAGCTTCCAATCATGGTCTTCATCATGACCCTTTTTGGAACAATGTTTGCATGTCATTTTCTCTCCTTCCTTTTTAATGGATGAATTTTTCTTTCCCTTTCCTTTGAAACCCTTTCCTTTCTCTCCACCCTTAAATGGCTTGTTTTTACCCTCTTCTAGAATGTTTTTCCCTCTTGCCTCAAGGTGATTGGCTTGAACACAAACCTCATCTAGGTTAGTGGGATTAAACATAGGGATAGTATTCCTTAGGTAGCTATGTAAGCCCCCTATATACTTCAGCAACATTTCTTGTGAATTCAAATCAACACCTAACATAAGAGCTCTTTTTCTAAATTCTTGGGTGTAATCTTGCAAACTTTGATCTTTAAGTTGTCTAATGTTCTGCCAATTGATGATGCCTTTTTTCATATACGCTAGAGGGTTAAATTGTCTTGTAATTGCAAAAATGAAATTAGACCAAGAGAGTGAGATCTTACTATGTTTTTTAATATCATATTGTGTCTCGGCTTCCCACCATACTAGTGTTGCACCCTCTAGTCTCAGGGAAGCTAGCTGAATCTTTGTATCATTATCTTGCAAGTTTTGAATTCTTTAGTATAACTAAAACTGACGAACCCATTTTTCAAGATTCTTTGCATTCACTTCACCATTATACATATGTAGCTCAAATTTAATAACAAATTTTAACAATTTTTGTTTACCAATTCCTTTTGAGGTAGGTTGATGAGTATGATTAAGGGTTGTAGTAGTGGAAGAGGAGGAATATGAAGGTGAATATGGTGGAGTAGATGGTGGATTATCACCATTTCCATTACCTCCTCCTCCTGGATAACCCTCTCCTGTTGGAGGCATGGAGTTGTCACCCTGCAACCTTGTGTTCCTCTCTTCATAGAGGACCTTCACCATATTTTTCATGTCAAAGAAAGCCTTCCTAAAAGCCTTCTCATCCTTTGACATGTAATTATTTCCTCCTTCATGAGACATGCTTATTGAAGCTTCTAATGCAATTGGAGGTGAATCTTGTGGTGGATATTGTGGCAACTACGCCCTCCTTCTCCTTGCTCCAACTAGAGAACTAGCACCCACAAGCTTGCTTTCTCCTCTCTTGAGCTTCAACATTGTAAGCATTTAAACACTTGGAGAATAATTAAATCCTTCTTTCAAAAGTAAACCTAGCGCTCTGATACTAACTTTATCTGAAGTATAATATTAGTGTTTGTTGTGCTAAGATCCAATTCAGAATATAAACAAAGTGTTTGAGGATTATGAGGTTAATTGCAAGTTTAACATGATATTTTATGTGAATTTCATGAGAAAATTAACATTTAAAAAACACAAAACAATAGCATCTAACAGACATGAACATCACCATAGCAGTAACACAACAACATATGATGAAGGATTTCACCCCACCTACGCTATGTCTCCTTGGTCCAACTTCCAATGGCTTAGCCCTCTTCTATTATGCTTAAAATTGTGTTTACATATGTTTATAATGCTTAAAAAACTCTGAAACATGTTCCATTAGCTCCATCATGCCCAAAAATTCATGTGTAGCCTTTTTCTACCTCGAATTTGGTCAAAAACAGACTTAGTTATGGCTTCCCTAAGTTTATGCACTATTCGCTCCACATATTCCCAAAAATCCAGCACCATCCTAAAAATCCACCCAGAATCCAGCTAACTAAGTGCGTATTTCACCAGAAACCAGGTGAAATTGTTGCAGCACTTAAATTCCCAATAAAGCCTTAAATTTGGATTTCAAACCATATCATTATATGGTTAATATATATATATTTATATTTATATTAAAACCTGCGTGGTTGGGATAACTGTCGGACTTGGCATTAACTGTGGGCACATGTCAACAATTGCAAGAGTTTGCGGATACAGTTATGGTTAAGGACCATTGCGGGGGGGGTTTGTGGGGGTTTCCTCTTGCCCGTAGTTCTGCCTCCAACAGTGACAATGGTTGGGGCTAGACCTCGACCCCCTCCGCCCTTTGCGCATTACATATGAAAAAAAAAATGAAACGAAGCCTGATGTATGGTAAGGAACACAGAGTGGAGCGCAATGGAAATTATTTTGGCTTGTGGCGGTGAGCTCTTGTGTTTGACCCCTACAAGGTGTGGTTTGACCCTTAACGGTGGCCTTCAAGCTACCACATAGTAGCCCTTGGCTGGGCCACATGGCAACCTATGGTTGGACACCAAAACAACCAATCAAAAACTCGCCACAACAACCAATAAAAGTTTGCCACTTGGCACAATATGATTCGACGAAGAAATTTCATTGACCGAGTTAACCTACCAATGTGCAAGTCCAGTCAATTATAAAGACTATTGACTGGGATATCCTGCATTTTTTCTAAAAACAATTTCATGTTTGACAATGTGGACAGAACATGTTTTTGGGAGCATATAGTGTCAGTGTTTTGTGAAACGAGTTGCACCAGATTCAGAACAACGAGATCTAAGTGGTCATTCAGGTTCCACACCATTCTAACAACTTTCATTTTTTAGCATAATTTTGAGCACCGGATCAGCTGAGGAGATAAAATTATCATTAGGAAAGAAGACGAAGGAACACTGGATTACAATAAAAGACCGAAGACCAGAACCACATGAAGACTCCATATGATTCACAACCCTTTGGAGGGAAGATATAAATAAAAAATCACATCTCTCATGAAGGAAAAGTTTTGGATACATCTATTATTGGAGAGAAAGCATCAAGAGGAACATCTTGGCACTGCCACTTTATCATGAAGCCCATATTTTCATTGTCAAGTTGTGACCTATGAAAGTGTCACCACAATGTCATGTGTGTCCATGTGTCTTTCCACATCCCCTGTGGATGTAAATATCACAATCAAAAGACAAAATGTAATGTGAAGTGGAAGTAGAAGAGTCATCCATGTAATGTGAAAAGTCATGTAGGAATTCAGATAGTCATGCATAAGTCAAACAATCATGAGGGTAGTCCAAGAGTCACATGGGAGGTGAATGGTCACCCCATTTGTTATATATACACCCTCATAGCTCATTGAAATGGACTTTTCACCTTGGCTCCTCCTACGAGGCATTCAAGAGGAAGATTGTTTTTTTGCAGGAGCAAGTGACTGCTCTAATGCTCTACTATTTGGGCTAGTGGTGTTCACTATATTGATATATCTTGGAACTTTTACTTAATTTAGAATCTCGTTAAGCCAACACACTTTCATGCATATGTCTTGAATATTGTAAGACTATTCTTTGAATGTTTGTGACATATTATGTTTTCATCTGTACTAAGGAAATTGAACTCTTTCGGTGCCTTTGGTACTTATCTTGTTGAAGGTTTGTTGTGTTTTCTTTAACAATCATTGCTTCCTTATGAACTATTTCATTGGTTGATCAATGATTCATTCATATCAATATGCTTGTGTGCCTTTTCTAGATAAGTAATATTACTTGTATTTAAAGGGCCCACTTTTCTCTTCCCTTCAATAGAAGGACCTTGATATTATCTGCATTTGAAAATTTCACAAGGCATACTCAATTGTTGATCTAAGATTACATGTGCATTACCCTCTTGTGATAAACATTTTAGCTAAGACAAATATATAAGAATATGTGGAATTTGGTATGATACCCCAAATGGGGCTCCTATTCCAAATGGTGTTAGGTCTAATTGGGAATTCACATCGGGGATACCTCTTTGGTTGACGTATTTCTAGCACCCATCAATAGTGTTACAATCATAACTTCAATTTTTTTTTCAACTTCTTCTTTCAATATCCACTTTTATTGTTCATGTTCCTTTCTCATTTGTTCAATATGATGGGAATTCTTGAGATCTAATTCATTCAATTTATTTTCACAATGAATTTTTAAGTTGGATCATTCAATCATAAAACCTCCTACTAGGGTTGCAGAATGATCTTTCCAACTCTCTTCACTAAATTCTTTATTCTTTTTTATTTGAAATTTTAACTCTTTAATTATTTGCATCTTACTTTGATAAGATGCTCCAAGTTCACTGACATGATATTGTTGACTATTAAGAAATGCTCCAAGGGCATGTGAATTTTCTTCAACTTTCTGTCTCACATAACTAGTTGGATGCCAGCGATGTTCAAAAATTGTTTCAAGAGTGTCCATTTTCCTCTTCTTAGCCCTTCTTACAACATATTTTGTCTCTGTATTGAAATAATATTCAGTTAAATATGGAACAGTTTCAAATATTGGTTCAATCTCATTGACATGTGATTAGCCTCAATATTGCAACAATAATGTTGCAACTCCCAAGGCTACCAAATTAAATTATCAACCTGGGGTTCGTACAAACTTAATAGGTGTCGACACTATATTTGTAGCATGCAGTGTGTCCTTTTTTCCTTGATTTGATGAAATGAAGTGAATGTCATGGAATCAAACCTAAACTAATTGAAGAAATGGAAATTCTTATCTATTTGTAGGAATGGAAATGTTACTCTAATTTTCACAAATGTAATGGTTAACCTACTTGCATGAATGTAAATGTGATTCTATTTGCAAAATGTAATTGTTGCATCAAAAGGAAACCTAGTCTATGCAATAGAAATAAAAATGTTGGAAATGAAAACCCTAGCTTAAGATGTATGAAAAAAAACATAATCATTAAATAATTATTCAAACACTGCATTGAAAATAGATTTTGTCAACAAATTTCATAAGGTAATCATGAAAATCATCATTATGTTCCTCAAGTCATGAATCTGTCCACTAACCATAACTGCATTAGTGAATTTCAATGGAGAAGAGGAAAGTCTTAAGAGGTTTTTGGTCTTAATAAATCATGGTTTTGGAGCCTAGGGGTCATTATTCAATCATAAGGGACAAAATCTAAGCTTTTGGAGACGATCTGGTTAAGTTTACACGTGCTATAGGAGTGACACAGGAGGCCCTATTTTGTTGTAGGAGCAAGATAAATTGTCGAATGCCTGAGTAAATAAAATTAGAATTGGAAGGGAAATTTTTAATTATTAATTAGGATTTCTTAGGACTCCATTCCAAGTGGAATCACTCCAAAATACCCTTGTTAACATGTGCTAAAAAACAGCAGAAAATTACTACTCTAAAAACTGGAAATTCAAGAACTAGTGAGCTAGTTAACTTACCAAATGCCTAAACTAATCAAGTGAAAATTATATGGGGTAAAAAAAAATTATTAACTTGAATTTTTTTATGACCCAATAAAATTCAAATAAACTCAAATTAATCTAATTAACACATTATAAAAAGTAGCAGAAAATTACTACTAGTTTGCTACAAGGGATTTCCAGAAATTCTAGAATTGTGAACTAGTAGACCAATCGAAGTAGCTGAATGATGAATATGAATTTTCAAAGTTGTTATAAGGATTAATCATGCTTTTGAATCTGTAAATAAACCGAAAAAAAAAAGAAAAAAAAACGCACTTCAATCAGTTAACCAATGTAGCCTACAACAAAAGATGCATGAATAGTAAATGAAAAAGTAAGAGATGCAAGTGAAAAAGACATTTAAAGGAAATGAATAAATTGTAAAAGAGGGATCTGAGCATCCTGGGATGGACATGACCAAATAAAATTAGATTCCTATGAATTAAGCCAATCTTTAAAGCTAAAAATGACACCAAACTTCATTATTTTAATCAATACAAGTACATCCTTGCTAGAAATGATAGTGGAGATGTTAAATAACAAGATTTTTCCACAAGAAGACTAAGAAATACATAGCCCTAGAGGAAATTCGAATTGGTACTTATAAAAATTGATGGGGAAGCATTCTCCTTGAAAGGAGAAAGCTTTCCCCTCCAAAATACCTCAAATAGTGGATTTGGTTCCCAACACTAGGAATATGCATTAAATGATAGGGAACACATTCCTATATTTTCTCAATCAATGTAGCTATATAATTTTTCAATGATTTCATGATATTTTATTCATTTATTATACAATATTGGTCCTCCTATAGTAGGGGACAAGTCCCAAGATTATATCCTCATCCAAATGCTCATAATCTTCTCAATATTCTCACAATATTCTACAAAAATAAACAATATTAGGCTCATAATATGCAACTATCTCTAAACCTTCCTAAGGATATATTAAACCTAAAAAAAAACATTATCAAGTGTAGGAGGATAGGTTTAATATAACCTTCATGTGCCTAAGAAAGGTTAGATGGGCCTTAATTTGTGTCTAATTTGGATGCCGATCAATATGCTTAAAAAGAAATGAAGTTAGAGGAATTTTTGCGGAGATGGGAGTCATGGAAAATGTGGGGGATGTTTCTAATAGTGAAAGGTTAGTGGTTTTAATTTTTTTTCAATTGAATCTATCTCTTTCTTAGCACTCTATAATTTTTGAATGAATATTTTCATGTTCATCCTTTTCATCAGTCTCCATCTCTTTAGTTTTTTCAACATATTGTTTGGATTTTAAGTATTATTGGGTGGTTTCTTCAGGAGGATCAAGGACAATAATTTCTTTGCGGAACACATTCTTCTTGGTTACTTTCTCCTATGATTCTTGTTTATGGTCCTTAACCTCTATTATTATTTTTTCTTTAATGATATGACCTTGTTTTTGTTGTTCTTTAACATTAACATCTTTTTTAGCCTCTGGACTTGCTAATTTCCAGACTATAATAGAAACATCAAGCATATTTTCAATTTGAATTTTTTGAAACTGCTGAGAAGAAGACGCTGGTTCTAAAAGTAGTTGAGTAAAATTAACTTTTAGACATTCAAGGGATTTAAAATCTTCAATTGGAATAGAATATAGGACACTTTTCTGTTTAAGAAAATATTTATAAGTGTTTTCTCTAAATTCTTGAATTTTTTCCCTATCCTCAACATTCATTAGTTTTCCTCTTTCAATCGCTTGATCAAAACTATCAATATTTAGGAAAAAATAATTCAAAGGAATATTTTGATGAGTAACTTTTTTTTATATAGATTACAAACTTATAATGAACATTTATTATTCCACTAGGGTCATAGAAAAAATGGGGTAATTAGTGAAATGAAAGATTGTTAAGTTCTTCAACTTCCTTGAACTCATGACCCCTACACTTCAATTTTATTCTTCCAAACATAATTAGAAAATTTGACCAAATCTTCTTCTTAAGTTTACTCATCTTTTGTGCTTGACCATTTAATGTTTTTTTATTTTCTACTTCTCTAAGAACAATTATTTCAGGAATGTACCTTGGAAATAGATGTGGACCAACCTCACTCCCATATATTTTGATATAGGAAAAAAACTCTTCAATGAACCAGTATCCTATTTGATCAAGTGCCTCTTTCAACTCTTGGCTAATCCTTGGAGGAGCCCTACCAAAGATGACTTCATGTACAGGAATCATTACATAATTGTAAATGTCATAAAAATGAAATTTACAACTAGTTTCCCATAACATGGAAGCATAATTTTGATTTGGAAGTTGATTGTCAGTAGGATAATTCCACTTTATGAGAGGAAATGGGAAAAGTGAAATCACAATGTCCAAGAGATAATAAGACATAAAAAAAATTTGTTCATATCTTGTAGGGCATGAAACTTCCAACTTCAAAGCATCTGTCAATTTTTTAGAGAGGTTGTCAAGCCAATTGAAATGTTTTGAGTATTGGTGGAAACTTTGAATCAATGACAACCATTGAGTTTTGCAATGCTCAGTGTCCTTTTCCCCATTTAATTTGGACAATATTTTGACGATGAACCTAAAATTACTTTTGAAAATAGCAAAAGGGAAATCCATAGATGGCTTGAGTTTGAAGCCCTCTTTCTCTTTTTGTAACTAGTATTTAATCAATTTATCATAACTTTTCCACTTTGTTTAAAAAATGTGTTTTTTAAATCATCAAGAAACTTAGATGTAAAGAAGATTTCAAGAGAATTGAGCTTATATATTTATAAAATGGTCTCTAACCTCAAGGATGTTATCACATTTCTATAGGAATCTATAATTGTGAATGTATCAATGTCAATATGACCCAAAATCCATTGTATCATGTCATAATAAGGAAAACATTTAGGCCTTGCGGCAACCATCTGTAATTTTGTCCTTATAATGGTCTCATACTATGCATTTTCTCCTTACTATAACTTTATGGTTTTAGCCACCCCCTACTCTCAAAGAAATTATAAATTTCCTCCCATTTCATTGTACCTGTGTCTTGCATTTTGAAAGTGGTGTTAGAAATCAAATCTAAATTCATATTATAACTTATTGGTTCTTGATCTTCTACCTTGTTTATTCTTTCTTTAATATGTTGAACTCCTTGCCTTGAATCAGGGGATTGTTTCTTTTTCCCCATTTTTTGGCCTGTATGGGAAATAAAACAAATAATTAAGATTCTTTATGAAGACTGGTCTAATTGAATAAAAGGAAACCTTTTGAAATAACACCACTTACCAGAAGTTGAATATTATAGAGATAATTACTATAATTCAAATTGAAATTCAGGCTTTCGAGTTGTGCTTTCAGAGAACAATTAACACAAGAGATTTAACCGGAAATAAAATGTTTTGAATGTCTTGGACATTGAGTTGCTTAATTTGCATGGCATGTAAAAAATTTAAAATTAATGTGAAAATAACTCTCAACCATTTTTTGAAAAACGAGGTGAGATCTGCATCACAATCGAGACAACCTCTATTTAAAAAATATAAGGAAACTAAACAAACAAATTGTTTTATTAGGAAAAAATAAGAAAATTTAAGAATAATGAAAGGTTTTCAAGTGGAGAAAAATATTATTTTATTTGCAAACAGTGGAACTAGAAGTAGTGTAGTTGAGCAGTCAGAGGTGCTTCGAAAAATTTAAATAGATTTACCGTATTTAGCACTAACTCAAAACCAAGTCGAGCTAATTTCATGGTCGAAGGATCAAAGGAACTACCAGGTTGAGAGGCGGGAGCTCAGTAGATGAAAAGTTTTTAGAATTAATAATATGTTCCACTTATCTTACCTCTACTACAAAAGGAGAATTGATATATTTAACGAGGTCAATAAAGGGGAAGTGAGTAGCAAGTCCTTGCAGTGAGAAAGGACCGGTGAATGAACCTCATAACCAGGATTGAAGCAAATTCATGTAACAAGAAGAGCTACAAGGTGAATAGAGACACAACCTCCTTACCTCAAGTTATGGGCCAAATAGTTATTCGATGGTTCGAGGTGCATCAATATAAAAAGAAAACAAGGAAAAGGAGACCTGAATCCCTACGTTATGTCGAGCCCAACGTCCTGACCTGTTCTAGTGAGACCCGGAGTGGGAGGTCCCCGACCCTGACTAGTCAGAGGTAAAACACTATTTTCATTTGACAACGCGCAAAGTGAGATAACCCTGACTCCCGACCATGGCATGCACAAGTAGGGGAACTACATAGAAATTTGTGTAAAGATTGATAAAATATTAAATTTGTTTTCTTATCATATGTCCCAAGACATTTACGAAATAATAAAAATGATAACATGTGGTCCTTATCAGTGTTCTATTAATTCAAAACCACTACAAACAGAGGATCTAACAATGGTCCATCCTACTCACCGTACACTATATTATCTCAACATCCCTCTAGACATACAATATAGCAGTGAAAATGTCATTGTGAAATAAGTTGAAAAGCGCTCTGAACCAATCAGAACATAAATAAACATAATTATGAAATTTAATATGTATATGTATATGTATATGTATATGTATATATATATATATATATATATATATATATATATATAAACATTAGAACACACACACACACACACACAGATATATATATATATATATAACACACACACACACACACACACACACACACACACACACACACACACATATATATATATATATATATCTGTGTGTGTATGTGTGTTCTAATGTTTATATATATATACATCTACATATATATATCTGTGTGTGTGTGTGTGTGTTCTAATGTTTACGGTACAAATTGTTTGTTTAATTTTTATCCAACAGAGACCCGACCTCGCGACCTATTCCAGTGGGACCCGCAGTCGGGGTTGATTATGGTTGGGATCAACAATGATTGAGCTGTTTTAAGTGAAGGCACACATCATTAAACCTCTAATCCCGACTTGTTTCCCTTGGGACCCACATGTATTGTTCACATGGAATAACTTGAGTTGTAAAGGGTGTATGCTCGTGATATGTATATGTCATTTTTAATTGAAATTTTCAAATTTCTCATATCTTTAGATATGTTTTAAGAGTGAATATCCTACTGGTTATTATCGAATCAATATATTCTAGTTTGAAAAACACAAGTTGGGAGAGTCACATACTTTATTAACAATTTGTCTTTCCATAGTACAAAGAAAATTGTAGCAAGTTTTGCAAAGTTGCATGCAAAATCTTATTGTGTTAAAGTTGTAGGTAATTTAATTAAATGCATAAGATTGCATAAAATTTAGTGAAAATTTCAATATAATCCACATTTTTAAAAAATGATATTTTCTTATTATTAGAATTATATTATCATGATTTTTTGTGGGTAGCCATAAATAATAAATTATTAGTGAAATTAAATGAGTGATCATATGAACTTGTTGCCCTGCATAATCCAAAGTCAGGAGCGGGCATTGGAACAATTTTGCGAAAGGAGAGAAGTCTAAACTCTTGACTTGCTTTGGGGAATTCTAACTATGGCATATATTTTTGTTTATTACTGATTAATAATAATATAAATTGAAAAGTGTGAAAGCATTCACAAATTCCACCATGACCTGGACTAACTATGACTATGTTTAACAAAGGAAATCTTTTATTGCAATTAATAGGTTACATCAAGGACAGATTGTCAACTCAATTTGTGCACTGATGAGCACCACAATCACGTGTTAAAAAATGTGAAAATCCATTAGGAAGGCTGAGGATATTCTTATCTCTTAACTTTTAGGTTGTAACTCCACATGAGGGCTTTTGTAGCTTGCGCTAGAATCTACTCTCTTGGGTAGGGCACAACCTCATGGGAGGAATTGGCTTGCATTAGAGGAAATTTTAGCCTAAAAGTGCCCATGAATTTTCACGTAATTTCCATGTCATAATATGTAAACCAGTTAGACTCGTTTAAATTTTACTAAGAGGTAGATGTAAATATTTTGGAGCAAAAAGAAGAAAAAATAATTTTTTTAAGTGTATTTTTTGTTTATCTTTTTATTGGTTTACTCAAATTTCAATTGTAGGCACTCGTTGGATGTGGAATTAAATTTTGCATCCAACGAGTACCCATCATCCATACTTTTGAGAAGACCCACGTTGATAAAAATTGAAGATACATAAAAAAAAAAATGTGTTGAATATTCAATTTTTGTCAATGTGGGTCTTCTCAAAAGTATGCATGATGGGTACTCGTTGGATGAAAAATTTAATTACACATCCAACGAGTGTTTACACTTGAAATTTGAGTGAGCCTATAAGGAGATAAGCCGAAAATACAATTAAAAAAAGTAGTTTTCCTCTTTTCCCTCCAAAATTCATAACTCTTATTTTATTATTTTAACTATTATTTTTCCTTAGGAGGCCACTGTTAGGGTGAAATTTCCTCTAATTTATTGCATTGTTGTTAAAATTCCTTAGATACCCTGTGTAGTACCTCAAGACTAAGTTGAAGGGTAGATGAAGTCATCCTACGATAAAAATGCGAAGGTGGGTTACACTTTTCTGAGAAACGCGGGTGGAAAATTCATTTTTCCAACACTTAGGCCGAACTTTTATAAAATTTCAGCCGAACTGTTAAAAATTTTGGCAGAATTTTGTAAATTAGTTCGGTCGAACTCATTCCTCTGTTTAAATTGATGGTGTAATGACGGCGTGGGTAAATAGATTTTTGGCCAGAGATGGGAAAACCGGCATTAAAATTTCGGCCAAAATATTAGTTCGGCCAAAATTTTGAAACAAATTCGGCCAAACTATTTCTTATAAATATACATGCCCACAGACTGAAATAGGTTTTGGGCTTGTTACCATTTGTTTGTTATCTTTGTGTCACTATTACCTTGTTGCGTTGTCTAATCTCTGTCTCTGTTTGTTTCGTGTTTTCTGTTACAGGGGCTTGAGGTGAGAAGCTTTGGCTTTGTGTTTTTTTTTTGTCTTTATTTTTGTGTTTTAATTTTTGTCTCTATTTTTTTGTTCGCAAGTTACAGATAACCGATGTCTTCGGTGATCTCTTTCCTCGTTGTGATAACCTGCATCTTCGACGATGTCCTTCCTCATCGGCTCGTCGTCTCCAGGTAGACGAAAAAACTCGTTTCTAACTCAATTTGTTTGTGTTTAGATAACCTGCGTATTGCAAAGTTTTTGTTTGTGGTTATATTTTCTTCGGTCCAATATCCATAGTCCATCCTATAAGAAGTGTTTCCTATTAGGATAGTCGGAAACCTCCTATGTTATTCTAGTAATTATTTGTGGATGGAAAATTATAAAATAAAATACCCAACAACAAAAAATTCATAGAAATCCATGTGATAACTTTGCACAGTTTTATCATTAATATGTAGAATGATTTCCATGAATCCTCTATATGAGTCATTAATTATTGACACATCAAGATTTGTTTTCCTATTCATTGGTCTATCTGGGAAATCAAATTGAATACTCTAGTTATATTAGAATGATCAACCGACTTGAGTGGAGTTGCAGGAGCATGGTAAGAAATCCCATTCAAAATATAATGGAATTTTGCATTGATATGTCCATATTTGGAATACCCTTTTGGATTAGGCCTAGCAGCCCAGACATATATATTCCACCTGTTTCACATGACAAACAAAACATAGGAAATCAACTTTTTCACATCAAACACAAATACTAGCATGTGGATTAGATATAAGTAAACAAAATTCGTGATAGGGAAGACAATTTACCATGTAATGAATAACTATTGATTAAAACTATGATGAAATGAAAATTATTTAATTACCATGTCTTCTCATTAAAAAAAACAACAAAATTTTAATGTAAAAACTGTAAACTTTTAATGCATGAGATATTTTCGTTGAAGTATTGATTTTAGCTGTATATAACTATAAATTGAATAATGGAAATTTACAATTTCATTTCAAAAAAACAATAATTCCATTGACTAACATAGTTATATCAACCATTACCTCATCATCCTAATCTAGCTAGCTTTCTAATGCCTCAAAGAGTAGAGTTGTATGTGTTTTCCTGATGGCTGATAGCTTTATTCTTTCCTTCAACCTCTACAGATCTAATATCTATGTGTTCTTCTTATGAGCACCAACTCACAGCTCTGTTCTTTCTTAAGCTTGTAGGTTGTATTTATCTTTTGTTTCTTCCTCAGACTTTTGTTATATTGTCTTTGTCTTTCAGCAGAGTGTTTGTTTGTGGTTACAGTGCCTATCTTCCTAAATATTCCTTGCTAAGCTAAAACCTAAGCTTTTCTTTCTTATTCCTAAACTGAAGTTTCCTAATCTAGCTAACTTTCTAATGCGTCAAAGAGTAGAGTAGAGTTGTATGTGTGTTTTTTTTCCTGATGGCTAATAGCTCTATTCTTTCCTTCAACCTCTCTAGATATAATATCTCTATGTTCTTCTTATGAGCACCAACTCACAGCTCTGTTCTTTCTTAAGCTTGTAGGTTTTATTTGTGTTATGGTGCTTCCTCATACATTTGTTAGATTGTCTTTGTATTTCAGCAGATTTTTTGTTTGTGGTTATAGTGTCTATCTTCCTAAATACTCCTTGCTAAGCTAAAACCTAATATCTTCTTTCTTATTCCTGAACTGAAGCTTCCTAATCTAGCTAGCTTTCTAATGCCTCTAAGAGTAGAGCTATATGTGTGAATTTTGACATAACTTCATCAACCACTACCACTAGTTGTTTAAGTAAGTGTATAAAATAATTTTGCACCCCTTTCCACTTATTACATCAATCATAAGTTTCTATGTTTAGATTCTAGGCCCACCTCACTAGATGATGTGGTGGTTTTATTGTAATTGAGATGATTAAATTACTAGGATTGAGGTTGGCTATTTTAAAAAAAAAACAACCAAACATTGATTTAGTGATACTTTTCCACTATATTCATATTATGTTGATGCTAACTATTTTTTATTAATATACCTAAATTTACACCTTCCATGATGCTTCCTCTCCTAGCGTTGTCATTTAATTTTCTAATCTTGTAAAATGTTAAAAATGGAGTGCTTATAATGTAATGGATATTACTAATCTAGATTATGTACATTTACTTTTCTAATCTTGTAAAATGTTAAAAGTGGAGTTTTTTATGATGTAATGGATATTACTAATCTGGATTATGTATGTAGTGATATGATGATAGTGTGTAGGTTGATGTTCAAGTTGTAAAATTGTAAAATATTAAAAGTGGAGTGTTTTATGATGTAATGGATATTACTAATCTAGATTATGTATGTAGTGATATGATGATAGTGCGTATGTTCATGTTCATGTTGTAAAATTCTTGTATGTATATCAAGGATGAATGATAGTACAAGCCAAAAATGACATTAAATTATAAAATTTAAATGATTATTAAATTTTACACCTTCCATGATGCTTCCTCTCCTAGTGTTTTCATTTACTTTTCTAATCTTGTAAAATGTTAAACTTTACTTTACTTTTCTCCAACAAACTCATCAAGGTGTGACTTTTGAAATAACTTCATCAACCACTACCACTAGTTAAACTCATCAAGGTGTGACTTTTGACATAACTTCATCAACCACTACCACTAGTTGTTTTAGTAAGTGCATAAACAAAATGACATTATTATAAATTATTAAACAATCTGTTAGGTGCTAAATCATACTTATTAAGGACATAACTTATTCAAGTTGAAAATTATTTTTTATTGTTCGTATCCTATTGATAGATGTCAAGGTAAAGGTTTCTAGATGTGATTTCTCCCATAAACTTCAAGGAAAACTAAAATCTAAGGCAAACCATGTACATGTCATTTCTCCCACAAACTCATCAAGGTGTGACTTTTGACATAACTTCATCAACCACTACCATTAGTTGTTTTAGTAAACTCTCATAAAATAATTTTGCAAAGCATGTACATGTCATTTCTCCCACAAACTCATAAGGTGTGACTTTTGACATAACTTCATCAACCACTACCACTAGTTGTTTTAGTAAGTGCATAAAATAATTTTGCAAACCATGTACATGTTATTTCTCCTACAAACTCATCAAGGTGTGACTTTTGACATAACTTAATCAACCACTACCACTAGTTGTTTAAGTAAGTGAGAACCACTACCACTTTAAGGCAAACCATGTACATGTGTCATTTCTCCCATACATGTGTTATTTCTCCCACAAAATTTTAGGTAAAATTTAAGGCATATGTCATTTCTATGGAATTTCTCCCATAAACTATAAGGCAATGTCATTTATCTCATACATGTGTCATTTCTCCCACAAAATTTTAGGAAAACTTTAAGGCATGTGTCATTTCTATGTCATTTCTCTATCATTTCTATGTCATTTATCCCATAAACTATAAGGAAATGTGATTTCTCCCATATAATATAAGGCAAAGTTTAAGGCAAACCATGTACATGTCATTTCTCTCTTAAAATCTAGGCAAGGAAAAATTTAAGGCATGTCATTTATAGGTGTGATTTCTCCCATAAACTTTAAGGAAAACTTTAAGGCAAACCATGCACATTCCATTTCTCCCAAAAACTAAAGGGTTTCTTCCATTAATTCAAGACAAACTTTAAGGCCTAAAAACTGAACCTAAAGTCGCTGAACTTCGATAGGATTTTAAACTTCCATAGGATTTTAGTTTTTCTGTTGAGTGTTAACTTCTACAAGTTCTAAAGGAAGAGTCTGTAAAGGGCCAGGTAGCCTCTGGATCTCATATTTTCTCAAATGTGGCATATCCAGTAAATGCCCCTACAGTCAATCTCTGGAACAGATCTGAATAGAAGTTCTTCATTGTAATATCTATTTCTATACATGCCATTTCTCCCATAAACATTAAGGTATTTGCTAGTGTTTATAGAACCATGTACATGTCATTTCTATGTCATTTATCACATAAAATTTAAGGCAAACGTTAAGGAAACCATGTACATACATGTCATTTCTCCTATTTCTCCCATAAATTTTAGTAAGTGCATAAAATAATTTTGCAAACCATGTACATGACATTTCTCCCACACACTTTATGGAAAACTTTAAGGCAAAACATGTTATTTATATATGTCATTTCTTCCATAAACTATAAGGAAATTTCATTTCTCCCATACACTATAAGGCAATGTCATTTCTCCCATAAACTATAAGGAAAACTTTAAAGGCAAACCATGTATATTTCATTTCTCTCTTAAACTCTAGGAAAGGAAAAATTTAACGCTTCTGTCATTTCTATGTCATTTCTCTAGCATTTCTATGTCATTTCTCCCATAAACTATAAGGCAATCTCATTTCTACCATAAACTATAAGGCAAACTTTAAGGCAAACCATGTACATGTCATTTCTCTCTTAAAATTTAGGCAAGGCAAACTTTAAGGCATGTCATTTCTAGATGCAATTTCTCCCACACACTTTAAGGCAAAATTTAAGGCATGCAATCTCTAGATGTGTTTTCTCCCATAAACTTTAAGGCAAAATTTAAGGAAAACCATGCATGTATGTCATTTCTCCCATTAATTCAAGGCAAAATTTAAGGCCTAAAAATTGAACCTAAAGTGGTTGAACTTCCATAGGATCTGCCAAACTCAAGGCTTTCTCCCATTAATTCAAGGAAAACTTTAAGACCTAAAAAATAAACCTAAAGTGGTTGGAATTCCATAGGATTTTAGTGTACTTGTTGAGCGTTAACTTCTACAAGTTCTAAGGTAGAGTCTGTAAAGGGCTAGGTAGGCTCTAGATCTCATCCTTTCTTAAAGGTGACATATGCAGTAAATGTCGCTACAATCAATCTCTGGAACAGATCTAAATAGAATTTCTTTATTTTAATATCCATTTCTGTACATGTCATTTCTCCCATAAACTTCAAGGTATTTGCTAGTTTTTTTTTAACCATTTACATGTCATTTCTATGTCATTTCTCTCATAAAATTTAAGGCAAACCATGTACATACATGTCATTTCTCCCATTTCTCCCATAAATTTTAGTAACTGCATAAAATAATTTTGCAAACCATGTACATGAAATTTCTCCCACACACTTTAAGGAAAATTTTAAGGCAAAACATGTCATTTCTATATGTCATTTCTCCCATCAACTATAAGGAAAACTTTAATGAAAACCATGGACATGCCATTTCTCTCTTAAACTCTAGGCAAGGAAAACTTTAAGGCTTGTGTCATTTCTATGTCATTTCTCCCATAAACTATAAGGCAAACTTTAAGGCTTTTGTCATTTCTATGTCATTTCTCTGGCATTTCTATGTCATTTCTCCCATAAACTATAAGGTAATGTCATTTCTCCCACAAATTATAAGGCAAAATTTAAGGCAAACCATGTACATGTCATTTCTCTCTTAAACTTTAGGTAAGACAAACTTTAAGGCATGTCATTTCTAGATGTAATTTCTCCCACACACTTTAAGGAAAACTTTAGGGCATGCCATTTCTAGATGTGATTTCTCCCATAAACTTTAAGACAAACGTTAAGGCAAACCATGCATGTATGTCATTTCTCCCATTAATTCAAGGCAAAATTTAAGGCCTAAAAATAGAACCTAAAGTGGCTGAACTTCTATAGGATCCCCCAAACTCAAGGCTTTCTCCCATTAATTCAAGGCAAACTTTAAGGCCTAAAAAAATAACCTAAAGTGGTTGAACTTCCATACATAGGATTTTAGTTTGTTTGTTGAGTGTTAATTTCTACAAGTTCTAAAGGCAGAGTCTGTAAAGGGCCAAGTAGCCTCTAGATCTCATCCTTTCTTAGAGGTGACATATCCAGTAAATTCCCCTACAGTCAATCTCTGGAACAAATCTAAATAGAAGTTATTCATTTTAATATCCATTTCTATACATGTCATTTCTCCCATAAACTTTAAGGTTTTTTCTAGTGTTTTTGGAACCATGTACATGTGCCATTTCTATGTCATTTCTCCATAAAATTTAAGGCAAACTTTAAGGATAACCATGTACATACATTCCATTTTTCTCATTTCTCCCATAAACTCAAGGCAAACTTTAAGGATAACCATGTACATGTCATTTCTATGTCATTTCTCCCATAAATGTTAAATAAAACTTTAAGGATAACCATGTACATGTCATTTCTATGTCATTTCTCCCATAAATTTTAAAGAAAACTTTAAGGATAACCATTTACATGTCATTTCTATGTCATTTCTCCCATAAATTTTAAAGCAAAATTTAAGGATAACCATTTACATACATGTCATTTCTCCCATTTCACCCATAAACTCAAGGCAAACTTTAAGGATAACCATGTACATGTCATTTCTCCGATAAACTTTAAGGCATAATTTGCTAGTGTTTTTTGAACCATGTACATGTCATTTCTCCCTTAAACCATAGGGAAGGCAATATTTAAGGCATGTCATTTATAGATGTGATTTCTCCCATAAACTTTAAGGAAAAATTTAAGGCAAACCATGCACATGTAATTTCTCCCATGCATTTGCAATAAATGTTAATTTAATATATATTTTATTGAATTTTTTTTTTCAGGGATTAAAAAAACGCACTAAATATGGTTGAAAAATGGACATTATGCATAGATGTTTCTTGCTATCCCAATCCAAGGAAAGCAGTGATTACATATTTGCTTTGCAATATTGCAACTAGCAAGGTCCTCCAAAGGAAAATGAATATACCGGGAAGAACAAAAAACAACGAGGAATATTATATTGCATTGATAAAAGGGTTGGGAATAACTGGGGAGTATGGATCAAATGGAAATGTAGTTTTCACCAATTCTGAACTTGTGTGCAACCAAATGAAAGGCATGTACCAAGTTAAGAAGGAGAGGCTAAAACAACTGCATGGAAAAGCAAACAATATTGTTAGCCAATTTCAAATTTTTAGTATAATACATTGTACAAATGTTAATAAGATGTTTGTTGATCTACTGTGTGGAGCAATTTCAATTCAAGATTCATCTATCAAAGATCAATTAATAGATGAATTAGTATTATACGGGGCAATGCCATTCAAGATTCATCTCTCAAAGATGAATTAGTATTGAGACACTCTTCTTCAAAAATTCAAGATTCATCTCACAAAGATGAATTAGTGTTGAGACGTTCTTCTTCAAAAATTCAAGATTCATCTCTCAAAGATGAATTAGTGTTGAGCCGCTCTCCTTCAAAATTAATTGATGGACATTGCAACATATCTTTGGTATGTGTGTGTTTTTTACTTATAAATGCGTCTTTTTTAATGACCATGTGTTTTTTTCAATTATATACCAAGTGTGCTCCCACCATGTAAAGCGCAACTTGGTGAACTTCACATTTTTATAAAATTAAAATGTGAGGACTTCAACAAATTTTCATTTAAATGGAGTTTCATGCTTCTTTTTTAATGACCATGCATTTTTTTCAATTATATACCAAGTGTGTTCCCACCATGTAAAGCGCAATTTGGTGAACTTAACATTTTTATAAAAAAAATTCTTAAATTGAGTTTCACACATCAATTAGTGCTTTGAAAATTGTAAAACTGAAAATTGTGTTTTACATAATTTGTACACTAAATTACATTAATTTTTTTGAAATTTGTTTTGAATTTATTTTAAATAGTAATTTAAAAATAATTGTAAATGTCCATTGTAGATATATCTACCATTAGAGGAATTTTGAGGGTCTAAAATGGACCTCCTAAGAAAAATGTGAAACCAAAATAAAATTTATAAGAACTAATAGGATTCAAGATGATAATGTCAACCATGGGGGATAATTCACCATTTTTTAAGTAAAAGGGTAAAAAAGATTAAAAAAATAATAAAATAATAAAATAATAAAACTACTTTTTCAACTCGTATTTTCAAATTATCTCCCAAATTTTTTTACTCAAATTTTTGAGCGGGAGTACTCATTGTATGCAAAAATTAATTCCTCATCCAAGGAGTACCCATGTTGCATACTTTCGATGGACCTGCGCGACACGAAAAGTGAGAAATACCTAAAAAAATGTGATTGCAATAAAAATTTTCATGTATTTCTCATTTTTTCATGTAGTATGATCCATCGAAAGTATGCAACATGGGTACTCCTTGGATTAGGAATTAAATTTTGCATCCAATGAGTACTCTCGACTCGAAATTTGAGTAAAAACTTTAAGAGATAAGTTGAAAATACAATTTAAAGAAATTAGTTTTTTTTCTTTTTTTCCCTTCAAAATTTGATGATGTAATCAAATATTATTTTATTATTTCCACTAATATTTTATAACTTCCTTAGGAGTCCCATTTTAGACCTCAAAATTCCCCTAATCACATATGTCACGGAGGATGAAGGGCGAAGATCATTAGAATCCCATATCTCTATGAGAGAGGGGGATCGGGGATCAAGGGATGTTCATGGTATTCAAATATAATCTTATCTCCATACATACATGTGTGCACATATGGAATTTATTTGTTATAAATTTTGTGAGTTAAATTAGTTTTTAATAAGATTTAATTTTTATTTTTTAGAAGGTAGGATGACAAGGGTGTCTAGTCCACTAATGGAGCATGGCAATGGTTCACGCAATCGTGGTATGGTTCATGCAATTTAATCAATAAATATGTACATGTATTTATATGTATGAATTCATTTTTGAATTGATTATAAATTCATATTTTTTTATGAAGCTTCCCTCTTATCTCGTGAGGTTGGTGGTGGTATACATTCCCTTGGAGGACCATCGATAGGTGGTGGAGAATTGCGTGAAGTTGGTGATATGCATTCCCCCGGAGGCAAATCAATGGATGGTCGTGTTGGTTCTCAACAAATCGGTGGTCTTTCTAGTTCTCAACAATCTCAAGGCGGGCAAGATACTAGCCAACCATATCAAGGTGGCCATCAATCCGAATATTATTTTCATTCAATTTGTACAAATTTTTTTACGTTTTTTTTTAATATACAAAATTTTATATTGATGCGAGAGGGTGAAAATGTTGCTCCAAATTTTTTTCAAAAAAAGACGTAGGAAAGAACGCGTTATTCAAGAATAAGGTTGCACACCAACCACGACTTATCCGTTTGACATTTTCGATATACCTTTGGGAATCGGACATGCAGCGAATGCACCTTACAAAGGTGTCAAAATCTTCATTCAAAATTGAAGAGAGATCTCATGGCTTTGACTCTCCTGCTCGAGAGTCGACAAAGCTTGGAAATAGTTACTCATTCTTTAAACGAACTAGTATATGTGTACCTAAAGATTGGGCGACCAACGATACATTTGTAGAAGTGATGAGAAAAAATAAAGGAAACAGTTGATGGTCCCGATACATGGGAGGTTGTTAAACAAAGAGTTACAACATAAATGGCCAAGTCTATGTTTAATTTCAAATAAGGGACTTTGAAAAGAAAGATGCTAAAGGTGCAATATTTCAAGCACCCTCATATAGCTGGTTATTTGTATGATGGGCACCTTGTTGCCTATGGAAGACTCCCATGGAACAACGAGGTTCTACTTTATTTTGAAAATTTATTTTATACGAAATTATTTTTGGGAATGAAATTATAATGACCTCCCCTCTAAATTTTTTGGTCCTCGGAAAGGTCAAGTGTGTGACCATAGAGGCACTAGGCATGATGCTTTGAGTTTCCTTGCCCCGAGCCACCATTGGTTAGATCAACCTCTTCGTGTCGAAAATTTGCGGTCGGAGGTGGATGTCACTTCTCAAATTAGTCAAGAAGAAAGGGATGCCATCATTGACAATGTTTAGAGTGGATTGGTTGGAGTTGATGTTTGTCTAAATAGACAAAAGCACGTGAGAATTCACGCACTAATTTTTTGTATTATATAGATGAATAAATAGACAACATGAGTGTTGAATATCTCATAACATATGTAAATAATTGTCGCAATGGTTGGCGGGACCTAATTATTCATGAGCAAGAGGGCATGGAAACGGTAGGTGTTAATGGTTAGGGGTGATCATTTTTAACACGTGTACAATTTATAATAAATACATATATATATATACATACATTTATTTGTATACATTAATCTATCAAAAATGTATCATTATATGTTAACACCATTTGCGGTTGTCACACTTGATAAATGAAGATGATGTTAATATGACGGTCAAAAAGCCTCTCGATTCACACAATCAAGATGGGTCTCACCATCAATCACACAATCAATATGGTTCTCACCATCAAGATATGTTGTCAAATTTTAGTGTTTTTTTAAGTGAATATTATGATGTACAAATATTTTTTTATCTATTATTATATATATCGAAACATGATGACATATTTTTAAAATAAATAATTGTGCACACATGTACATGTATATATAATTAAATGTTAACAGATTATGATTTCATCCGATGTTTTTGGGATGGCGATACCTTCTTCTTCCTTGGGAGATCCGCAAATCCACCATCACAAATATGAACAATTTTTCACTTTTAAATATGTTTTTTAAGTTATATATTCCAGCTCAAAAGTTCCATCAAAAAAAAGAGATCTCTAGATCTCGAGTTATTTTAAATTTTTTGAATTTTAGTTTTTTTGGAGATTTTCTTTCGGAGAAACCCATAGGAGATGTGCCAAATCCACCATCACAAGTATTCAATTTTTCACTTAAATATATGTTTAAGTTATAAGTTATAAATTGAAGTTCAAAAGTTTTATTATAAATTGAGATCTAGATCTTCGAGTTATTTTATACTTTTAAAATTTTTGAATTTTAGGTTCCCGGAGATGATTTCTTTTCTCCACGGACTCTACGCAATGGAGTGTATGATGGAGATAGGAACATCCACACCATTTGAACCATTTGAACAAGTTGTCTAACTTTTTTTTTAATATTATTGAATGTGTGATGCATTGAATGAATCACTATAGTCATAGCGATAGTCTATCTTGCCCTTTCACATATCTCTCCACTTTGAGTCTCCACTAAACTATCATGCATCGTAGTTAACTGTCGTCTCTGTCCAATTGATTTATGAGTTATTATTTAGTGAATTAATTTAACTAATTAATTCACTCAACTCTCACTAATGTGTCAATCGGTTAGAATTAGATACAATTAGTTCAGCTGAGTTTAACTCCAATAGTGTAGTTAAAGCTGAAACAAACTCCATGAACTACTTCATCAACTCCATCATAACTCGCCACTTGAGTTACGACTTGAGTCCTCCATGCATGAACACCGATGAGACCCTAGGAATTGCGTAATTCCCTCGGCCAATTGATTTTCCACATCTGTTAACCGAAATTAAATGCTCCAAGAGAATAAGTTGACATTTAATGTCCGATTAATATTAAGAGCTAATAATAATGGACACTTCTATTTTTTATATCGACGATCTATAAATAGACTTCGCCCAATATGTCTAAAAATAGAAATCCATCTAGTTTTCCAACTTGACCAACCATCCAAAAATAGCATCCTGCAACTTTTGAAATATGATCACCATGTCTAAAAATAGACATAGTCTAAAAATAGACTTGCGCCAAAAATAGACATGCGGGCCCACTTAGTGAAGGAAACTCTTTTCACTAAGCTCATCATCTTGTTGAATCTCAACGGTGCCAAAGAATTCCAAGGAATGCGAGGGATGGTAACACATGCTAGATAATGGCAAGGCATTATCGGACGTGCCGGAGTGATATGGAATGTTAAGATGTAAAGCTAGTGTTGCTTGGTTGTTTTACTACCATGGTTGGATGTGAGCCTTGTCTTGGTAACTTGTTAAGTGGGATGAGTTGAGATTTGGACATGAGTAGCATAATATGAGTTATAGGTAGTTCTTAGGTGAACAAGGCATATGTTCAATTTCCACGACACATGAGAATCTGGGTTTTGACTTAGAATCTTTGATGCAAACACACTCAAGTGCCACAACACCTCTACTTTAATGCACAACGAAATCTACTCAAATCAAGGAATAAACTAGTGCACATGGTAATTTTACCTTTTTCAAGCACTTCTTCATTATATTACAGACTACAATACAACAGGCTAGAGCTCCTACACCATGGATCGTGACCCTTTACAAACACTGATACAAGGAATACAACTAGGGCTTGGTGTTAGTCCTTTGACAACCAATCTATCCCGAACAAGACAACACTTGACCTACTTGCTGATGGTGGCCACATACAACCATTCTAGTCCACAGGTTTAATGAGAGCACAACAGGTTTAATGTTTGGAAAACAAGGGGCCACCCACTTGTTTAGCACTTTTGATGGGTCCCATGCATCATTATGGCACTCATGGACCCCAGTATGCCTCCTATAAGGCCTTAGGACATCAGTTGACCTCTTATGAGGCTTATCATTCCCTATATGAGCTAGTTTGGTGGGATTGTCACCAAATGTTAGGGTTACTTGCACATTATTTTATGTTTAGGGGCTAATGTAGGCCCATAAGCTAATTCTATCAACTCCTAATCAGTGTATAAATAGGAACAAGACAACACTTTAACCACTTTTTTATGGTGGCCACACATAGCCCTTTTAGTCCACATGTCTTTAACATGACATCTGGTAGGTCCTCTTGCCTCCCATTATATTGCAACTCCTCAATTTGCCTCTATCAATGATCAAATCCTAATCAATGTATAAATAGGATTTAGTTGGATTCATTTGTATCATCACTTGACTTAGGGTCTCTCTATCTTTAGAGAACTTCACATTTTTCCTTTGAGGACTATTTTGGATGATGGATGCATTTTGATGTATGGATTTGGGCTATTTTTATGTTGGAGATTTGTTTTTGCAAATGTGAATCTGGTTGGATATACTCTCTAACATTGTGAGTGAAAATTTAACTCTTCTTCTTGCTCCTGCATACTATTGAATTTCACTATAACTAGGGCTAATTGTTGCATGATGGAAATGTGGAATTATGTGTCTATTTAGCTTATTTAATGTATGGGCCATTGTTAGATGAATGAAATGTCTTAGAGATAATTTTATCTCAATAATTTTGCACCATTTGTATGAAGTATAAATGCTTGAAGGTCATTTTTCGTATGCCTCTAACATTGGATGAAGTTGACTTTCTGGACCTCCTTGATCAACAAACCAAATTCTTGCTCATTATAATCCCTGACTCCATATCCCCAAGTGAATTAGGCACTAGTACCTCAAAAAGGGTGATGATTTCCCCCCCTTTTTTCACAATTTTCCATTTTTCCCTAGGTCTAACCCCATTATGTCACATAAGGCATCAATTTCCCAGAAATATAGACAGAGGAAAACTTTTATCTCCTAGAGGAAACTGCATTGGTGGGTCCCCTCACTCTCCTTAGAATTTGGGCCGATTATGACGGTGGAATCTCCAGATACCTCAAACCCTATCTCTCGGATCAAGTTTTTCCTAGGTGTTCCCAAGGCTAGAACCTAGTAGGATCAATTTGACCCATCGAAGTAAAAAATCTTGCCTAATACTTTCCCCTCACATTGTCCAGGATAGGAACATCATTGGTTGCTAATTTCCATCCCTGAACCTTGGCTGGGTCCACTTGGCCCCGTGTGGTCCCATTTGGTGTCAAAGGCCTTTCATCAAGGACCATTTGGGAATCCAAGTTCCCAAAGCATTTTATGGATTGAGAACTTCCTTCATAAGTCTTATTCTTCTCCATAAACCCTTCAATCCCCTTCCTGTCTCCCTATAAGATCAAGTCCCTTTCTTAAAAGGCAAGGAAGTCCCACTTTTTATTATATCTTAGGGAAAGGGTTTCTAGGGCTAAGGCTAGTTGGCTGGCCCACTTGACTGTTACTTTAGTCCTTCAAAGTCTGCACATCCTTAGGCCCTATACACCTACCCTTCTACCAACCTTGTTGTCCTTCACAAGTACAAGAGTTAGGGCTCTTCTTTGACAATAACCTAACAACCCTCCAACTGTACTTGGACTACCATCAATCTGCCCAACCACAGTCAATTATTTTTACTGATCTAGGGCCCACAATATTTTCTTTATTTATGGATCTTCAAATATTCCACCTAACAATGGTTTGAGTCCTCTCAAAATCATTGTTCTTGTGTATCGAAAATTTGATCTTTGTTGTCCAATCTATGAACAAATATAAACTACTCCTCTTATCATCTTTCTAAAAATATGTAGATGACTAAACTAGGGTCACAAATCAGCCACTAACATTCCATTGACAAATTTTGTATAGGTTTCTTTAGATCTCTGTCTAAAACCCTCTGGATAGTCCACCAAAATCAACTCCTCTGCATGTCAATCCATTCTTCATATGGCACATTTATTCTGCATGCTCAATCCTATGCTTAGGTTCCACCCTCATTTGGATCTTCTATCTCCACACATACTGAATCTGCAAACCATCTTCCATATCCGCAGTCTACATTGCAAAAATAAACCTCGCTCTAAGGGTCACAACCATTCTTATTCTACGCAAATTTGTCACAGTCTTAAGGGCATACCTTATGAACTAAACATGCTAGGAAATTTGCCTGACTAAGGCACTATACTTATGTACTTATAATTGTTGTAGAACAAACCCTATCCACCCATAGAAAAAACCACAACTCTTGCCTCGATAAGAGACTCGACCTAGCTCATATGGATCCATAGATTCTAGGAATTTCTTTGACTGAATCTTGACATGAACTTTAGATCTCAATGTCAACCCTCAAACTAGGGTTACCTCAGTCAATATTACACATGCGTCTACTTCTGTTCTGGCTCTAAATTACAATGCAAGCCCTCCTCCATTTATGTTGGTCTTTATCACAGACCTTGCGACCTACTAAAAACCACAAGACAAGATCGTATCAACCCTCTCTTTTATTTCATATAGAAAATCCAACCAATAGGACTCAATATGATCTTGTAATGTACTAAAACAAGATACTGAATCCTTCCTACAATTTGCGGAAACAAAACACGATCGCATAATCAAATATAAGTAAGAGAAAGAAATTATCAATCGGCAAACGCAAGATGTATGCAGGGGAAAGCAACTACTCAATACCCCTCTATCTCTATTGTGTATTAAGTAAAGGAATCATGAAACAATACAATTCTTAATCTCAATTTGATTCTCTAGCATACGCAATTGTCTCCTGCGATCTAGGTAAAATCGATCTAGTACATAGCCAATTCTCAACCTTCCTTGCTTTGCTTTGCTCACGCAATTCCTAGGGGAATTAGCTCACTGTGGATAGGAAAATCAGCCTTCCTTGATTGCGTAATCTGTAATCCCCGATAACTTTATAATTGCACATGGGCAATTTTATGGGCTCTAGCTTGATATTTATGTTCCCTTTAACCTCTGTCTCATGGGTCTTCACTCCAGGCGGCATGTATGCAATTATTAATAGTGAATTATCAGTTATATGGATTGATCGATTACTCATTGTGAATTAAATCTAATTTAATTAAAGTGGACCACTCACTAGCTCATCACTCAGTTAGAACTAGTTAAACTAATTTAACTCGATTAATTGAGTTAACTAATTCACACCTACAACCCACTAATGCGTCAGCCCCTGTGGACCCCAAAATATTAGAATCCCTCTACATGCCTCATCCCAGACCTACATGATCTGGACATATGTAGGAACACAACAAAATACATAAATAAACCCTTGTATAGAGATGAAATAGGAATAACACTTCATTTCATTAATATCAAATGCGAAAATGCTTCTGAGACAATGGAAAACAAATGGCACCAGGGCAATGGTAGCTTATCTCTAGAAGAGATGTAGTGGCTACATACTTCATTGTGTTACAATCAGGCTCAAGGGCCTTTTTATTATTGAAAAATAAGAGAAAACCCTAACACGAGGAGATGTAACACCAAGAGTTTATGGGCCCCATTGGGGGTAGTGGGCGACCAAATTCCCAAGGTCTAACTTGGTCATACCAGACCTGTTTGACACACATGATACCTAGTTAGAAAGATCTCTCCAACGACTACAAAATGATAACATGATTTTCCCGAATGTAGATTTATAACAAATCCTGAAACTTTCATGCCCAAAACGTCATTTGGGGCCTCAAAACGGCTACAGAGTTTAGGACTGAAAAAGTGAAATAAAATAACCATTAAAATATAATTAAGGAAGCGAGAAAAGCTAGAAAGAGACGATGGAAGAGCCCAAGTGGAATAGGCGGGTGGCCCTTATCCACCCTCAATCTCCTTAACTCGAATTTCTTGAGCTAACTCAGTCATCATGACTTAGTTAACTAACCCAAGTTGGTATGAGATAAATTACAATTTATTGTCCAATTTATTAGAGGAAAACTCAGTCGGCCTAAGTACTCTCCTCCTGGTACATCAAAATTCCTCACCGGTGAGGTGAATTTTATTTTTTCCTTTACGGTTGCCAATTTCCTTTGTTTCATATTGCAAATTTCAACACTCCCTCTCAAAAATGAATTCAATCTATCCCGATCAGTACCTTTGGAATTCTTCATGCAACAATTCGCTAGTGTTGTTTGCACTGGAAATCCCTAAGCTGAATAGCCTCAGTGTTTCATGAATCAATATAATGCATTTTGGCACCCAGTCTTAGAAACTCTTGCTAGCTACTACATGTCTATTGGACACTTCCATTCTTGCTAACATCTGCATCCGTTCCCTTTGCCTTTGTGCCAGCTACGTCTGTAGCTCAGGTATGCGACATCTGTCACTCGATTTATGTCTTCCCTCACATCACATTTGCATCAATCTAATTGATCCTTCTGCCTCTTGTTATCTTGTGGACTCCTTGTAGCTAGGTTTGATCCATGAGACACACCATCTCAATGGACCCTACCCATTTATCTTGGGATTATGTCTAGACAACACCCCACCTTTCCTGAAGGTATGGTTGCATGTGCTCCTCTGCCCATGCGGCTCGAAATTTCTCCCTCATGGAGGTCTACGCGGAGTGGACGGCTTCCATGGTCTCTCTGGCTTCTCCAATTGTGGCTACTCCACAACCTTCGAGACTACTTCTAAGGTTGCATGTTGAGAGGTAATTTGTACTCCCTCTCATGACCAAGTCTCTAACCTTTTAACCCTGCTCAAAAGCACCGCCATATCTGGCCCTCAAGTGCCGCATAGGTTCTTGACTTGCGCACATTTTAAACTGTCCCCCAGTACTTGTTACAAAAGTTTCTAAAAAAGAGTGTATTTTAAATTGACGATATCTCCTTGTCGAAACTCTGAATTGATTTTCCATTTGGGTAGTTTTCACAAGGAGTCCAAATATGCATTTTTTTTTTTGAAAATTTTACACCAAAATCTTGGATATTCTTTGCAAACTCGTCACCCAAAAAATTCTTGCTCTAATACCATGTAGAAAATCAACAACGAATCGAATGCGATCTTGTAATGTACTAAAACAAGATGCGAATCCTTCCCTACGGTTTCGGAAACCGCCATGACGATCGCACAATCGCATATAAGTAAGAGAAATAAATTATCAATTACACAACGCAAGATGTATCTAGGAAAAGCGCTCAAAAAAGCTTGCTCTATCTCTATTGTGTATTATGTCAAGGAATCATGAAACAATACAATGCTTAATCTCTCATGAGATTCTCTAGCACTTTGCGGTGTCTCCCGTTGATCTAGGCAAATTGGTCATCTTAACCAATTCTCAACCTTCCTTTAGCCTCCATTGCTCATGCATTTCCTGGGAATTAGCTCCTGTTAATTAGGAAAAATCAGTCTTCCATATTTGCGCAATCCATCTGGTATCCCACGATGATTTTATAATTGCACATGGGAAATTTTGTATAAATACAAGCTGATAGTTATGTTCCCTTTAACCTTTGCTCAGCTGAGGTCTTCCTCAATGCGGCATGCATGCAGCTCTTTTGATATTGAATTATTATTTATCTGATTGATCACTCAATGTGAATTAAATCTAATTTATTATCAACGGTTGACCTCTCATAGCTCATCACTTAGTTAGAACTATTTAAACCGATTTAACTCATTAGTAAGTTAACTAATTCACACACCTTGCACCCACTAATGCATCAACTACAAGCTGGACCCCAAAAATATTAGATTAATCCCTCTACATGCCTCATCTTAGACCCTCAACTCAAATTTCTTGGGACTAACTCAATCATCATGAGATTAGTTAATGACCTGGTTACATGGACAATTACAATTTATTGTCGATTTATTTAAGGGAAAAATAAATTAGACGCCCCACATTCCTCACTCCTGGTGCATCAAATTCCTCACCGAGTGTAGGTGCATATTTTTGTCCTTTCTAGTTTCCAATTTCAATGTTTCTTGTTGCAAATTTTAACATTTCATAATTTGATGCGGCCTTCACACAAAGACACCATTGAAATCACATGCCCAAATTCTCATGAGCAACCTCTCTTAAGCTCGATATGCCATAAGAGAACCAATAATATGCCATCCTACTTCCTAAATCAAACCGACCATTAAGGTAAATACAATAATTTCTCTTGTGAACCCTCACATGATGATCTTGCTTTGGAGGATGATCATGACACTCCTTTAGCAACCATACAGCGACCCTCTTACTTTCCCGAACTACTTTAGGACTACATCTATTAGCCGCCTTGATCAAATGAGCTCCTTCTCACTTGATGTTCTTTCCTTCATCCTAAGGCCATCTCCTTAAATAGTTTTTCCTAGACCTCTTAGGAACCCTCTGAAAATTAAGGTTTTATCCACTTAGACCTTAGGAAATATTAATTTCCCTTTTCAATTTTATTTTAGATTTTTTAAACCCCATCTTGGGTCCAAAATCTCTTTGCTTGGCTTCTTTGCCCACAAATTTTGTAGTAAACTCACACAAACCCATCTCACTAGGCTTTGTGGAGTACCTCCCAAGCTAAACAATTCAACAACATAGTCTAGTTGTAGTAATTGTAACTTGGTAAAGCTCTTGTAGTCAAGCTCGGGCTTGGTTAGGTTCCCAGTTGCAATTAAGTAAGGAGTAGTTGTGAGGGCATGATATCTTATAGGGAGGGTCGGGGAATTCACATTAGGAATGAGAAGGCATGCTAACACATATTAGACGATATCAATGCATGTTAAAGAGTGTTAGGGAGTTTCGGGGCATATCAAGGGATAATGAGTCAAATGTATGGAAAGGAATAAATAAGAGTGTGTGCCGGGGAGTGTCAACAAATTCAAGTGTGCTAAGGATGAAGTGTGTTAAGGATAAGTTTAGAATCGGATTTATAGGAGGCAAGCCTACGTTTTATATGGGGCTCAACATAGCAGTTTTAGACAAGGAGATCACTTTGTGCTAGGCACAACATTTTTGACTTTTAGATATTTTTATATGAGATGTGTAGCACACTTTGGCTACATGTTCATGTTTAAAATTTTCTAGATAATTTCATATTGTACATTGTTGTGTATAAGTTTTGGGGCACTCGACTTGTGTCGGCTTATATCATGTGTCTTGTGCATCTTGTGGTTCTTACAAATTCTCGGTTGATGTTCTACTGTTTATATGAACTGAGACATACATGTGAAATATTTCCTATGTAAGCTATGTTGCTTAGTTGTTTTATGGCCATGGCTAGATCCTTGATCCTTGTCTTGGTAACTAGTTAAGTGGGACAAGTTGAGCTTGGACATGAGTGGCATAAGATGAGTTATAGGCGAGTTCTTAGGTGAACAAGGCACAATCTACTTGTAGTAGGTGAGGTGGTCAAGTTGTTGCGGTTGAAGCAAGCCAATACGTCCACATGAGCTTGTAGTATCAAGGAATTGATTAGGTTCCCAAATTCGTGAAAAATGTAAATGTTATTTGTGAGTACATGGGTTCCAAGGCATGTTAGGGAAATGCTAAGATGTGTAAGATAGTGTGAAGGCATGTCAAACATGCTAATGTACTTAAGTGATAAGGCATGCCAAGATGTGCAAGTGTGTCAATGCGTGTGAGGGACTATCAGGGAAACAAAAGGGAGAAAGAAGTAAACTACAAATTAAATGAATGCATAAGAGGGTTAATAAGTCATCAATTTAACTTTTCCAAGAGGGGCATGCTAGGCACACCAACACTAGGCAAAAATAGGTGCCAAGTGCAAAGTCTTAGTGCATTCTAAAGTGCCAAGTCTTCCTTTATTGCTTCTCATATACTTTCCAACGAGTTGATCTCAAATAAATTTAATATTAAACCATGCCAAATCATACGAAGGAATGTCAACATATTCCACATACATGCATGCTATGAAGTGGAGGGCATGTTGAAGAGTATAAGTGTACAGAAATTAATGCATATTCAGTGGTAAAAATTACTAGGACAAAACAATAAGGGAGCACTAGAGTCAAAATTCATGGAAGTTAATTAATATGAGGAGGCATTATGCAGGACTGATGACAATGAGTGCTAGTTGCCATGCCAAGGATGGAGTGACAAGGTATGCTAAGGATTGGTAAGGCATGTTAGGGAATATCTAAACCAACTTAAGAAGCCTCAAAGTGTGCTTGGGAAGTTCCACGGTGTACTAATTATATGTTCCAAATAGTGCCAAGATATGCCAATACATGCCATGTGCTAAGGATGTACAAGGGGCAGGGGTATGTCAATATGTCAAGAAGTTTCAAGGAAACAAAAGGAAGAAACAATAAGGGGTTAATAAGTCGAGACTTTATCTTTTCAAAGGGGCATGCTAGCCACACTAATAATAGGTCCCAATACATGCCAAGTGGAATTGTGTGCCAAGTGCTAATGTATGTCGATGCATTCAACCAAGGTGTTCAAGGGCATGCTAGGGACTACGTGCATACCAACACATGCTAGGAGAGTTCTATGTTGTGCTAGAGCATGCCACCATGTGCCCAGAGTGTCATGACCAAGATGTTCTAGGTACCAAGATATTCCAAGAAATGTGAGGTGCTAAGGAAATTTTAGTGTGTATTGCCAAAGAATTAATTTAAAGGTGTCCCCGGATTGTTGAGGAGTGTTAGGTATTTCTCATTAATATAATTGTGAGCTTGATTATTTATTAAATAATATATTTCCTACACACACTAGTGGGACTTTATCTAAAGGGAATTTTTTAGATAATAAACTTAATAGATATGAATCATGTGTTGACTCATAGGAAAATGCTATTCAACTAGTAATTACTCGAGGGAAATGATACACACTAATTACTTCTTAAAAATTTGACTAATTATAACCACTATGGCCGTGGAAATATTATAAAAAAGACTCCACAATAATTATATTAATCCGTTATCTTTTGACAAAAAATATATTAACACGCACATAACGTCATCAAAAACTCATTGGAATGACCAATGATGGCAGAGAACACGACCGTCACCAAAAGTAACAAAAAGATCATCGGTGAGGGCCATTAAAAGTTCGTCACTAGAAGTGTCACAAGAGAGAATTAGTGATGGGCCTTTAACAACCCTCACAAGTGTCATTGAAAATGGCTTTGGTGACGGACCTTAAAGGATTATCACTATATACACTCTGACGACGTTTTTAAGGACCGTCACCATATGTGATATTGGTGACGGACCTTAAGATAAGATCTAAGCATGACATCACCAATGTCCTTTTTTTCTTGTAGTGAATAAACCAAAACTGTTGGTACCATTATTAGATCTGATGGAGGACACTAGAACATATCAAGACCGAATCAGTAAGGCAATCAATGAAGTTGTGAAAGTGAATCCAAGCTCATATTTTAGATCAACCACATCAAAAATCTAATTCACAACTACACATATATATAGCCTTTAATTTCTCCAACCCATCTCCACTTCACGAGGCATTATATTTAAGAGTTAGTTCACTTCGATGATTTTTACCTAGTTTTGATTTGGTTTGGGACATCATAACAAGTTTGAAGTGATGCAACAACAACACTACCTTCTATTGAATCTGCCGCAAATTCTCTTGAGAAAGAGAGCTTCCGATGCTCTATGTGCCAATAATTCCAGGAGAAAAACAAGCTGAAGACAATCACATCAACACCTAATCTCATGGCACTCGTATTCATTGATTCTGCGGTAAGGATCCATTTCACCTCCATTAATCTTATCAAGTTTGCATTATCGAAATTCCTCCTATTATCTAAAATAGGAAATTCCATACAAAATCACCAAGGCCACATAGTACATCTCCTTGTTCAAGGACCCATCATGGCAGCGAAACATGTTGGGACTAGCGGAACCATTGATACCATTTTTTAGAACTTGTTTGGTCTTAATTTATTCACAGTAGTGTTAAAATGCTGCTTGGTTATGGCATATTAAATGGATCAAGGTTTTGGAAATGGTCAATCTCAGTATTTCCTAGCAACTTTCAAAGATATTTGAAACGGGTAGTCCCACAAAGGAAGAACAATTCTATTCCAAGTTGAGGATTTCATCACCGGGTTTCATGGATTATTTTGTCTTTTGCAAGTAATAGGATTATTGTTGCTTGAGACAACTACTTTCCAATTATTTCAATTTTATTGCATATATCATTTTAGTCTAGGTAATGTATTTTCCTTATGACTGCCTTATATGTTAGTTCTTGGGGTTGTCAATCCGGCGTTTCTCTTCCATTCCTCGCATTAGATATTGTATCATTTCAATCTGATTTCACTAATATTTTTTCCGAATTCCATGCCGAAATTTCACGAGCACCTTTCTTTATTGGTTCAAGGAAATTTCTCGCTCGTAAATAGAAAACAATAGCCAAGTTTGATTGGTTTTGCATCCACTAAAAGTAGAGCATATGAAATAAGAATAATGAACCTTAATTACTACTAAAAATTAAATGAAAATTCTCAACTATGGAATGACAGGATAGAAAACTCTAGGAGGCTTATATGATAATTGGCCCAAGGAACATCCCGAAATACCATGGACATGAATGTTGGATTAGGAGGATTTGTTGCTGCCTTGGTGATGATTAGTTACATGTAAATTCCTTCATTGAAAGAATGTAGATCTCTCTGCCATTTGATATCATGAAAAATAGGATGTAAGGCGTACCTTTTACGTGGCTTATTTTTTATGTTGGGCTTCTTAGAACAACAATTATACAACTATTATCCTTGAAGGTGCTCAAAGTTTATGACGGAACTGATATGCATAATAAATTCCTGCACATTGAGAACACACACCCTTGTCGCTTCATTTAACACCTCTTATATTTGATCCAATCTTCATGCTCAACATAGACCATGTGTTAGAATAATTTATGTCTAAGTGATAGGTTAGTGTTGAAATGGCATTTAATCCCTTAAATTTTCACAGTTGGGGCATTGAAAATTTTAGGGGAAAAATCCAAGTGCTTGGTGTTTTGGCTCTACAATTTCTCATTCTCCATCTATGGTCAATGAATGTTTTCAATCTTAGTATTTCTTAGCAACTTTCAAAGATATTTGTAATGAATTGGTCCAATTTGACTTTAACTTGTTGGGATTAATGCGCCTCACGGTTTAAATAAAAAGGATATTGAATATTTTCCACTATGAAAGTTTACTTGAGAATATATAGATATAATGCATGTGGAATATTCAAAATTATTTGACATTGAAATAAGTAGCAAAAATGTCCAAAATCACGAGGAAGAAAATAAAAACAATAAAGAACCCAAGGAATGGCCTTTACCCTTAAAAGGTTCACACGCAAAAAAACTCAAAAGGAAACAACATTCCTTGGATCCTACATGTGCATCCGAAGCTTTGATTGAGAATTCTCTTTGGTGCAAAATTAATTTTTGAGAATTATCCTTTACCATGTTGATGCATCTAAAATGTCTAAATACAATGTGGGGTCCTCCATCCCCACACCCTTGCATCAAGCAAACTTTTTGTAAACTTGCATGTCAAAAAGAACACGCATATTATGACCTCTTACAAGCCAACAGAGGCACACAAATCAACACAACATTACTTGAACAATCTTACAATTGTATTATGATGTGAATTACTTCCCCATCAAGACTACATATTTGACTATCTTACAAACTGTGAGCACACAAATCAACACAAAGGATACTTGATTAATATTACAATAGTATGATGTGAATTAGTTGACATCAAGACTACATATTTGACTATCTACCCATATTTTAAAGAAGAGATATCTACAAAAATGGAAATAAACTATTGGTAATAAATAAATAAAAAACATTGTTTTCTATCCAAAATGCATATAAAAATACTAAACTGAATACATGACTAAATTCAATTAACAAAGTGAATCATTTTTACGTAGTTTTATAGAAGATTTATTCCTCTTCTTTGCCATTTTTTTCCAAGAAAAATGTGCTTTATTTCATACCAACATACTATTTTGGGAAATATCTCATTTGCATGTTGATTGCTAGAAAATCAACAGCTCACCCATTTTTTTCATGGTTTTGCAACATTTACCCCACACATTCTACATTCCTTTAGACATGAGCTCTTTCCACATTTTTCACCACTCATTGACCTAGGATCAAGATCAAATGCATTATTGCACTTGATTGTTAGATTTGTTTCTAGTGTTATTTGAGCACTAGAAAAGGAAACAGCAAAGAAACGTGTTTACGGAAACGAGAAACACAAAAAAACGGGAAATTCATTTTCATGAAATGATAAAACTATAAATAACAAAACAAAGTTGATCCCATCCATTGATTTTCATTTGTGAGCTTTTTATTAGCGTGTTTGTATGAAATTTTTGTTTTTTATTTTAATTCATTTTCCATGGTTTGACTTTTGAACTAGTTCAAATTTTTCTTATGCCTTCATTGTCCACTTGAATGTACACTATCGAATTGCAAAATGCTTTGGTGTTACTAAATATAATATATATTTTTAGCTACTAATGTTGGGGTTACTATGCAAATTTTAACCACATTCTAAAGACCGAATGTACACAACAACATTGAGTTTGGCATACTTAAGTGCCCAAGTGGTACAACGAACTGGTTCACAATTTACACTCTCCTCTTTGAACTCCCAACAAGACAAAATATGTGGAACTACGAGTGAGGTGTTGGTCCATGATGCACCCCCTCGGAAAAATTCCATTACCATGAGTGCAAGCATTGTTCCTGTGTTATACAACAACAAGAAGCCATGGAAATTAGTGCAAGGGTTGTTCTTATGTTGACCAAAATCAAATAAACAACAACTATGGTGCCATTATAGGTCCATAGTTCAAAAACTTGAGCATATTGAATACCTTGTACATTTTTTTATTTCCATTAACATTTAAAATATTTTCTCACCTTAAACTTGAAATTTCTCACAGTCATAGATAATCATTTTATGGAATATGTCATACTATTAAAGTTAAATCATCACATACTTATCGCTTATAATTTGGTAGAAATTATAGAATTTGATAGCCATTTTAGCACATGAATTTTAAAAAATCTAATGGAATATGTCTCTATAAGTTGAATCCTCAACACATGATTATGGATTTTGCAAAGAAGTTATCAACACTAATTGATTTTTTTATTTAGATATATATATACATATATATTTTTATTCTATCAAATTTTATTTTGTTCATGTTTTGGGAATTGAAACTGTAGGCTTTCTTTGAAATTGTAGAAGTCAACTTAAAATGATTAATTCCTTTTTGCAAAAAGAAAACATTTAATCGTTTACGGTTACCTGTGTAGTTTCCCCATAAAAACAAATTTGTGAATATACATCTCTAAATTTTCTTGTCATGCAGCTACCTACATAAAGGTCTGTGGACTATGATGGGGTGTTCTTATTTATTTCTCACACGTAAAATTACATCATTTTTTAACAAGAAAAGCTCATTAATTCAATTCCAAATCTGGTGTCTTCAATGTGTTGCGTGATACAACCTTTAATGCTTATGGCATGCCACTTTTATGGTACTTCCAAGTTGCATATGGATTCCTTGTCAACTCGGCATATATTGCTTCCACTAACATTCCCAATATATATTTTCCATCTTTTACTTTTGAAAAAGAAAAAGAAACCCTATCCTCAAACACAAAAATCTATTGGGGTGTCTTTGCACCTCTTGGTACAAATGCTAGTATTTATTATGGTTGTTGTGTACATTGTCTCACAAGGATTTATGAGAGTAATCTTGTCACTCTTGAACCAATTGAGCACTTTAAACCAAATAAAATAGAAAATATTTTCCAACGAGGAATTTGGCCATCAAATCTCTCGATTGGTCTATTAATTCCACTAATTTGAGTTTTATGAATTTATTTCAAATAACTTTTCTTTTCTTCGCAAGTGTGATTGGTATCTCTAATATTCAGAAAGAAGATTAGATCGAGAGTGACATATTTGAATGAATCACGTGATTAAGTTTAGGTTGTACAAGAAATGATCTCTAGCACCATTAAAACATCAAAATAAAATCCATGGCTCACATAATTCAATTCCATTTTTGTATGTTGTGTTTTAAATAAGAAAAAATCATTTTTGATTAAAAAATTTGAGAGTTTAATGGTTTTTCTCATTATTTGTAGGCGTGATTAACTTCACTAGCTATGGTACCGACCTACCCATGTCCATGCCCTCGAGCAATGTCGTTGTTGCGCCGGATGCCATTGAAGTACTAATGGCAGTGCTCGATCGCAACTCGAACACGAGGTCGATCTTTAGCATGAAGGTTCCGGTAGAGGAATTATGATGGGTGTGGATACCTTGAGGAGGGAACATCGTGCGATTTGCACGTGGACGTTAGAGCCTTCAAACCTAAAGCCAACTGTGAGAAGGACCTTCAGTGAGAGAAGAAAATGAAAAGGAACCGAAGCAATAAGAAATAGCCATGTGTCAACTTTGAATAGATGCGAGGAGGACGAAATTGAGGGACTCTTATTAGCTAGGGTGAATAGTGCGTGCTCACCCCAAGCTCACAGAGTAAATGCCTTCGACGTAATTAAGAATCATGGTAATGTGGATGAATTTTCATCATTAGTAATGTTGTTACATGTTTTTTAAAATATGCATATGTTTTAACTCATATATATATATATATATATTTTTTTTTAATTAATAATATTAATAATAATAATTATTATTATTATTATTTATAATAGAGTTGTAATTTAGTTATTTTTTATGAATTTTTTTGAATCTTGGCAATGTGAATTGTGTCATCAAATAAGTGTTGTGATGGTTATAGATGTTTATGAACAATTAATCAATTTAATTAAAATGGAAAAAATGGCATAACTATTTTTGAGATAAACCTCAACCTTTGATTTGAGACAATTAATAAAAATATGTCTAATAATTAGTGATAATTGAATTAAAATTCTAAATTCTTATTCCAAAATATACATACATGTATATATTTTTGTTAATGAAAATTACTTTATTAGTTAATACAAACAATATCAGTATATAACAAAGATTCAAATCTTACACATGAATTGCTTGGTAGGCTTAATTATACCTTCCATTCATAGAAAATAAAAAGCATGTTAACAAGGGTTTGTTTGACAATGTACAAGTGGGGTGTTGTCTTTATCACTCTAGTGAATGAATATTATTACAAGTATTATGCAATTTTGGTAAGACAATTATACACATAAATTTGACTTAATAAATACTTCAAATTAGGATGTATATAAAAAAGGTGTTTGTTTTGTAGCTTAATCATCTTTAATATAGGACAAAGAATTTAGCTTAAAGGTAATTACCCCATTCAAGGACCATTTAGTTAAATGAGGGCTTTATTATATTATGTCCAATTTAGAACTCTTTAGTTGAAATATGTTTTTGTAATTTATGAGGTACTCTACCACATTGTAATATCTCACATCAAACATCCAAATAGTAATAGACCATAATATGTTTACTTTTAGAAGTAATGACATAAGAACACTCAACCAATTTTTTTAAACATTAATGTGTTTATCTTTAGAAGACATGACATAAGAATACACAAACCAATTTTTTTAACTATCATTTCTTTCCTAGGTTTGGCCAACAAGACTAATAGCTTATATATGTGTGTGTGTGTGTGTGTGTGTTTTATGCTTTGTTTTCCTTCCACCGGAATCTAGTAATAGTGATATAATTTTTCTTTCCTCAGGGTATTATATCCCAAATTAATACCATCATTGCTCATTTCCTATGGGGGGGGGGATGCGATACGGTCGAAAATAATGAGGATTAAATCTAGTTCGAATTCGAGCCATTTTGTTACTTTTTTAGACTACGGCCTTATGGAAATCTTGCTTCATACATTACGCATTCTAGATTTGACGTCGCGGTTCCATTGCGAAAAATTAGGTTTTTTGTCACTTCACGAGTGCTCATTAACGGTTATGGTTATTAATAAGGGGCTTAAGTTAGATACAATCACTAAAATTTGGCATATGAAAAATGCAGAGTGTGATTAGAAACCTAGTGATTATAGCATTTGTCCATGAAAATGTAAAACATAGGCCCTTATAGGTAACTTTCTGAAAATATGGTGATAGTGCTATTTTTAGGAATTTGTACGTATTTGTTTTTTTTATAAAATAATATTTTCTTGATTTTAGGTATTCCTTTTTTAAATCCCAAACTTTTGTTGGATATCTTATGAACACAATTATTATCGAATATCTATCAATATGTTAGTTGGATATTTGAAAACGAAAATTGAATGTTCATCATATATTTGACAAATATTCAATTGGCACTGAATATCTAAAAACCACAATTATCATCGAGATAATACGACGATACTTGTGTTTATTGAATATCGATGAAAATCGAAGATTTTAAAAATAATACAAAAAGTGCATGTAAGATCGAACGGAAATCTTTGGCAAAATTCTTTGAATAATGAGAAGATTTATTACCGAGATTATCACGATCACATACTAATTCGAATTCATATGCAACACATAATCTCTTCTCTGATCGATCATCGATTTGCGGAAATAGAAGAAACGGTCGCATGCTTTATAAACACAATATGTAATGGGGGAAAGCTTATAAATTTGAAAACCTAAACTTATTTTGTATATTATATGGAGAGAACATGTAGCATTTTGCTTGCAATACTCCTCACAAGTACTCGGTACTCTCATGAAGTTACACCTGAACTAGCTCGGTTTTGAACAAGTCACGGAGTTCAAAACTCATCATAGTGCACCTTTCTGTGCTAGCCCAATCAAAGGCAGTCTAATGAGAGATCCAGGTTCGAATCTCCTTGGCTTGAAAACGAGCGCAATCCTCATAGGCAATTTCCTCCAGAAATATGAGTACAAATCTCATGCACAAATAATGTCTGTGATAGCTATCTCAACCCTTTCATCTACCTCTTTCTTGGTCTTCAGCAGCTGACTGTCCATGCCTTTGTAATTGAACGTGTGTTCTTGAGTTGAATAATGAGTTAATAATTAATTGAATTAAATAATATTTAATTCCTCCCTCCATTACTAGTTGATTAGCTAGTTAAACTAATCACAACTAGTTCAACTAAGTTAAGCTAGAGACACAACTCCACCAAGCTGTCTCATCAGCTCCACCAAAATTACGCCCATGATAGTAGCCCAAATTAGCCATGTCTAGCTCGAGAGAAAACCACAAGGAATAAACGTAATTCCTTAAATGGATGCATGGGCTATCCGTAACTCAAGCTGATGTACATGGAGAGAATAAGCTGAAGTTTAGAGTCTAAATATTATTAAGGGCTAATAATATTGGTAGCCTATTTTAGATAAATGATCTAAATGGAGCTTGTGCTGTATATGCAGCAAAGTCCATCTATTTTTACCAACTCAACCAATCATCCAAGAATAGCATCTTTGCAACTCCTAGACCATGCTCCATATGTCTAAAAATAGACATGGTCTAAAAATAGACTTTAGCCAAAATGGCACAACGGGGCACTTAGTGAAGGCGACTTCATTTCACCAAGCTCCATCATCTTGTTACGTGTTCAGCACTCCCTCTCCAACAGATATGGATTAATGCGCAACCCTATCACGCCTCTGTGGAATTTGAACTTGCTCCTAGTGAGCGCCTTTGTGAAGATAATCGAGCATCACGATCCTCGGTAGGAACATATGAAAGCATCATGTAGGATTCTCGTAAGACACAATCTACGATATGATGGTACTGTTGTCGATGTGTTTGGATCTATCATGAAATGCTGGATTAGCAGGAGTTTGCAACTCTGGTTATCACAATAAATCAGAGTAGGCTCAAGTGCGGCCGAACAATCCAACGAGGATCTTCCTCATCCAAATAGCCGCATGCGGCCAGGCTTCTGCCATGTACTCGGCCTCTGGCGAGGCCAAGTACCACGGATCTGCTTCTGTTGTACGGCTATTTGTCGAACCAATCTTTGAAAACTCCTCCGGATATTGCTCTTTCGATGCGATTTGGGCTCCACTGCCCAATCTGCATCGATGAAGGCCGGAAAGCTTCGCTCCATCCTCCTGTCCCCAATACCATAGACCATATCCCGGCGATGCCACTAAGATCTTGCCAATACATGCTCTGCCTTCAGAAGAGCTTGGTAGGCTTAACCATAGCTTGCGAAAATTTGGTTAACGGCATATCATATATCGGGTCATGTATTGACCGGATACATAAGCGACCCCACAACTATCGATAGAACGGTGGCATCCACCACTACCTCCCGTAGTAGCATCCTCCTTCCTCCAACCACCGGGAAGAGGGATGTCAACGGAGCTTGTAGCCATGCATGTTGAACCTCTCCAAAATCTCTAGGGCATACTTACCACGAGAAACAAAACGATCCTCAACTGTCTTTGCCAAATCTCAATCCCGGGAAATAATGAAGAGGCCCAAGTCCTTCATCTTGAACTCTCTAGCGAGTCCTCCTTGCATGAAAGTATCATAGCTCATCACCCGTCAAATCGAGATCATCTACATACGGTACAATGATCGGCGGCTTCCCCCTCCACCACCCAGTCACCGTGCAGTTAGGATTCACCTCACTCTTGGAAAATCCAAGCCCGGTGAAATAAGCGTAACATCCCGTGTGTACCAAGCACGAGTGCTTGCTTCGGCATCTGATGCTCTCTTGAGTCGGCAAACATGCGACTCTTCTTGTAGATCTCGAAACCTTGTTGCTCTATGTACACCTCCTCCTCAATGACTTTCCGTTGAACGCATTCTTCACATCCATCGATGGATGTGCCATCCCCATTCTTGTTGAGAGCTAGGATTGTACGTATGGAAGAGTACCTTGCGACATGTGCAAAGGTCTCCTCATAATCAATCCCCTCGGTCTGTGAGAAGCCACGGAGTGACAAATCTCGCCTTGTACTTCTCCACGGTCCGTCGGCCGCCTGCTTCACTTTGTAGATCCATCGCGAACCCACTGCTTGATTTCCCCTCGGTCTTGGGACAATCTCCCATGCATGCATTTCGGCGGTCAGATCTGTGTCGATCATGGCATCGACCCATGCGGGTTCCTCCCACGGCTTCCTCAAAAGAGGATGGCTCAGATCACAAAACATTGACTCATAAGAGCCATGTATCCGGTGTACGATGCAGTGGCCCTTTCTGTCTGTATTGTGTGTAGGTGGTCCTACAACCTTCTCTACATCTCGAGCCCGTCTGGCCAGCTTACGTAGTGCGCTTGCGCCTCGATGGTTGGCGGCATGGGTGGTTCTTCCACCTCTGAACTTCCTCTTGTGGCGATCCACATCCAGGAAGCTCCTCCTTAGGAAGCTAACGGCTCCTCATGCATGCAAGTGTGGCTCCTCTCAAGCGAACCTTTGCCTTGGCTTTCTCCTACGAAATTTGATATCCGTCGCACAACGGTCTTGCGGCGAGAAATGCAGGAAAATACACCCAATAGTTGTGAGGTGTATTAGTGTACCCCACAAATATTCCAAGCTCTACGGTCGGATCCGGCGTCTTCATCCTTCGTCACATGCATGTAGACGAGGTGAGCCAAGAAATTCTCACATGAGAAATATCGGGCCTCTTGCCGAACGCCTCCTTCGGTGTACTCATGCCAAGAACCTTGTGAGGACAACGGTTCTGCACATACAATTTGTTGTATTGCATGTCTCGGCCCACAAGTGAAGGGGCGGTACGATCCTTCAACATCGCTCGTGCGGCATCCACGATCATCTTTGTTCTTACGCTCGGCCACCCGTTCTGTGGGTTATGGGGGTGCGATGAGCTCTCTTCGGAATCCCATACCTTGCTTGCAAAAGTCTTTGAGTCAATGAGATGAATTCGCCACCATTTCGCTCCTAAGAGCCTTCACATGCTTCCGATTCCTTCTCCAGCCGGCGCCTTGAATTCACGGGAGACTTTGAAAATGTCTCGCTCTTCTTCTACATGAAGAAGATCCGGCCTCACGAAGAAATCATCAATGATATCACATAGTACTTGTGCTTTCTTTGTCGAAGCTACAAAGAAAGGACCACACACGTACGTGTGAACTCTCTCAAAGGATTGTCGTGGCACGTATATCCTTCTCGTGAAAGGTGGCTTTCATACTTCCCCTGCGTCACTTGCCACGCGATACGGCTAACGCAGGGGTGCCCTTAGGAAACCCATTAGAAATCTGATGTAGTATCTTCCAAAGCTCCGCATGGTGAAGGTGGCCCAATCTCTGTGCCACGACTCGCCATCATCATCCCGGATCACCACTTCTCCCGCCTTGCATGCCATTTGCTCAACGTATCTACTTGCAACTATAAAGGTTCTTGACTCGAACCCCTATCTTAGGGTCTCTCCGAGTTGTCTTGCGTGGAAAGCTTTCCTTCGTATTTGAAGACCACATCATACCCCTTGTCTTCCAACATCGCCACGGAGATCGGATTCTTCATCAATCCTGGTACATGAAAAAATTCCTTCAATATGAAAGGTTTACCAGACTCCCTCTCAAGGAAATGGTACAGATACCGGTCGCAACATCTACCATCATCGCCCATCTCGATGTGCACTCCAAGATCTTTTTCCTCGGATCTGAAAACGGATGTCGATCTCTAGGTCATGTGAAATGACGCACCCTTTGTCCAAGAACCATACTGATCCCATCACACTTGAAACCAAGCGAACCCAATCAGTAGAAAAATCAGTTTGAATTGAAGATGACCAATGCCTCTCCCATTGCCAGATCAACAACCTTCTTATTTTTCTTCTTGCGGACAATTTGTGGCATAAGAGTCAGGTGCTGGTGACGGTGAAAACACTTCACCTTGGACATGTCTTGCTTCTTGCCTTTCGCACCAGGCGAGAAGCCTTCTTGCTCTTCCCCTTCTTTGCTTTGGCGGCCAAAGCGCAATTTTCTTCATCGAATGCAACTGATGAAGATCGAATCCCCAGTAGTCCTCCTTATCTCCTCTTGCATGAGATCTGCCCAAAGGCGCTCCCATCCCGGCAACTTCTCCCGACCATTGACACTATCTTGATATGAATGCCAAGCCTTGAGGAAGACCAAGGAGAGCCGGGTCTACCATATCCTCTTCTTCGGCAGTCACCCCCACACTTCCCGGCCTCATCTGCGCATTGAGTGAACTTCGTGAGGTATTTGGCGATCACGTAAAAGCCCTTTCTCCATCTTAATGTTTACGAGCTTATCCTTGAGCACCGGCTTCCTTTGAGTCGCTCTTACTCTAGAATAGATACGTCAACGCTTTCCACATCCAAATATGGAGAAGCTTTTCCATGCGAGTGGATCCCGATGTGATCCTTTCGCCCTCCCAATAGAATCCTTCGACATTTGTATATTCTTTTGCCAAGCCTCGACTTAGAAAATGGGGTCAGTGGGCTTTTGGACATCCTCGTATCTGAACTCCTTCGATCCATTATCTTCTATCTACCCCTCCATGCGATCCTTCCATGCAACATAATTTGAGCGCCTTCAAGAGCATATTGAGTCGCAAACCGTTGAAAGATGTTTTCAACTCCGGCACCAAGAAAACAAGCTGCTGCAAAATTCGAATTCCAAACTCAAAAACTTCCAGCGCCTTGGATGCGGCGAACAAATTATTTCTACGGAAGTGTTGTCAAGGAAATTAACGGATATATCACCTTTCGGAGAAAGGATGGATCCGAAGGCTACTGGCCGTTCTGAGACTCATCTGCCGAAATAATATTGTAATCTTCTGATAGATCTTGATGATTGATTAAGCTCAGATACCATGTAGAAATTTGTGAATAATGAAGATTTATCCACCGAGATTATCTGATCACATACTAATTCAATTCATATGCAACACATAATCTCTTCTACAATCGATCATCGATTTAGGAAATAGAAACGTTAACATGTACATAAAAACAATATGTAATGGGGAAAGCTTATAGCTGAAAACCCCTCGGATATTTTGTATATATGGAGAGAACATGTAAGCGTACATAACAATACTCCTCACAAGTACTCGGTACTATCTCATGAAGTTACACACAAACTAGCTCAGTTTTGAACAGGTCACGGGTTCAAAACTCATCCACCTAATTGCCTGCCTCTATTGCGCAATCAAGGCTGGTCTAATGAATCCAAGAGTTCGAATCTCCTTGGCTTGTGATGCAATCCTCATGGGCAATTTCCTCAAGTGTGAGTGCAAATCTCATGCACAACATTAGCTATCTCAACCTTTCATCTACCTCTTTCCTTTGGTCTTCTTATGACTGTCCATGCCTTTGTAGTGAACGTGCGTTCTTGAGTTGAATAATGAGTTAATAATTAGTGAATTAAATAATATTTAATTCACTCCACTCATTACTAGTTGATTAGCTAATTAAACTAATCACAACTAGTTCCAGCTAAGTTAAACCGAACACAACTCCACCAGATTTGTCTCATCAACTCACCAAAATTACCTTACACTAAGTGATATGAAGTCAACCATGCATGAGCTCAGAAGCCACGGAATAGCGTAATTCCTTGAAATGAGTCATGGGCCACATCCCATTAGCTGTGAAGTGTTGTAAGAGAATAAAAAGCTGAGTTTAGAGTCTAAATATTATTAAGGGCTAATAATATTTGGTGACCTATTTTTAGATAGGTAGTCTAAAAATAGAGGTCCATCTATTTTTACCAACTCGACCAATCATCCAAGAATAGCATACGCAACTCCTAGACCATGCTCCATATGTCTAAAAATAGACATAGTCTAAAAATAGACTTTGCGCCAAAATAGCACCAACGGGGCACTTAGTGAAGGCGACTTCACATTTCTCGCTCCATCATCTTGTTGCATTTTCAACACTCCACACAGTAAACAAGATATGGATTATCTACAACTATCACGCCTCTGTGGAATTGAACTGCCTCTGGTGAGCGCCTTTGTCAAGATGTCGGCATCCTGATCCTCAGGTAAGGAACATATGAAAGCACCATGATTCTCCATTGAACACAATCTACGATATGATGGTACTGATGTCGATGTGTTTGGATCTATCATGAAATCACCCCAGTTCTTGAGAGTTTAATGCAACTCGGTTATCTGTCAAATCTGATAGGCTCAAATTTTAGCCGAACAATCCAACGAGATCTTCCTCATCCAAATAGCCTCGCATGCGGCCAAACAGCGCCTGTACTCGGCCTCTTGCTGAAAGGCCAGGTACCACGGATCTTTAACTCTCCCTGTTGTACCAAAAGCTGCTGTCAACCCAATCTGCGAAAACTCCTCCCCGGATGTGCTCTTTCGATGTTTGTTGGGCTCCACTGCCCAATGCATCGGTGGTAGGCTTCGCTCCATCCTCATTGTCTATACCATAAGATATATCCCGATGTGCCACTAAGATAACGCAATACATGCTTGTAACGCAGCTGGAAGAGCTTAGTAGGCTTAACCATAACGCGAAAAGGCTAGTTAACAGCACTTAGCATATATCGGGTCATGTATTGACCGGATACATAAGCGACCCCACCAACTATCGATAGGCATGATGGCATCCACTACCTCCGTTGAAGCCTTAGCATCCTCCTTCCTCAACCACCGGGAAGAGGAGTGTCAACGACTGCCAAACCATGCATGTTGACCCTCTCAAAATCTCCGGGCATACTTGCACGTAAACGGAGTCCTCCCTTTGTCTTTGCCAAATCTCCAATCCCGGGGAAATAATGAAGGAGGCCCAAGTCCTTCATCTTGAACTCTCTAGCAAGGTCCTCCTTGCATGAAGTATGTGAGCTCATCACCGTCAAAATCAGATCATCTGCACTCTGAGTACAATGATCCCGGCTTCCCCTCCACCCGCAATCCCAAATTACCGGAGTTAGGATCCACCTCACTCTTGGAAAATCCAAACTGGTCAAATAGCTGTCTATCGTGTGTACCAAGCACGAGTGCTTGCTTCAGCCGTACAATGCTCTCTTGAGTCGGCAAACATGCGACTCTTTGGCGAGATCTCGAAACCTTCGGGCTGCTCACATGTACACCTCCTCCTCCAATGACTCCGTTGAGAGCCTTACCGATCTTCACATCCATCGATGGATGTGCAATCCCAGCTGGGCGAGAGCCAGGATCGTCGGTGAAATTTGCGTTCCTCAAAGAAAGGAAATAACTCAAGATCACGACATTGACTCATAAGAGCCATGTATTCGGTGTGCCGTCACGGTATTTGCCTACATGCCGCACTATCTTGTAGGTGGTCCTACAGCCTTCTCTACATCTCGAGCCGGTCGCTCGGCTCTGTGAGTGCGCTTGCGCCCTCGATGGTTGGCGAGCGCATGGGTGGTTTCTTCCACCTGCGAACTTCCTCTTGTGGCTGATCCACACATCCAGAGCTCCTCCTTGGGAGCTATGACTCCTCATACGCATGCAAGTGTGGCTCCTCTCAATTGAACAACTGCATGGCTTTTCTCCCCGAAATTTGATATCCGTCGCACAACGGTCTTGCGGCGTATGCAGCAAATACACGATAGTTGTGAGTGTATTAGTGTACACTATAATATTCCAACCTCTACGGTCGGATCCGAGCGTCTTTAAAGCTCCTTCGTCACATGCATGTAGGCAGGTGAGCCAAAAATTCTCATGAAAATATCGGGCCTTTCCGGCAGCCTCCTCCCGTGTACTCATGCCAAGAACCTTGTGGGCCTTGATTCTGCCTACCTCTACTTCTTGTATTGCATGTCTCGACCCACGAAGTGAAGGGGCGGTACGATCATGCAACATCGCGATGCGGCACATCCACGATCATGTCTTGTTCTTCCGCTCCCGGCCACCCCGTTCGCGTAGGTTATGGGGTGGGCAGAGCTCTCTTCAGATCCATACACCTTGCAAAAGTCTTTGAATTCAGCGAGATGAATTGCTTCCTTCAGCTCCTAGAAGCCTTCACATCACTTCCTCGATTCCTTCTCAACCGGCGCCTTGAATTCACATAACTTTGAAAATGTCTCGCTCTTCTTCTACATGAAGAATATCCGGCACTGGAAAATCATCAAGCAAAGATCACATAGTACTTGTACTTTCTTTGTCGAAGCTACAAGGACCACACACGTACGCAACTCTCTCAAGGATTGTCGTGGCGCGACTATCCTTCTGGTGAAGGTGGCTTTCACATACTTCCCAAGGTACACCCCTTGCAGTCATTGCACCCAAGAGTGCCTTAGGAAACTGATGAAATCTCTTTGTAGTATCTTCCAAAGCTCCATGGTGAAGGTGGCCCAATCTCTGTGCCACGGCCATGCATCATCATCCTAGGCTCACCACTTCTCCCGCCTTGCATGCCATTGCTGCGCAGCCATCTACTTGCAACCCATAAAGGTTCTTGGCTCGAACTATCTTAGGGTCTCTCCGGTTGTCTTGCTTGTCTCAGGAAGCTTTTCCTTCATTGAAGACCATCATACCCCTTGTCTTCCAACATCGCCACGAATCGGATTCTTCATCAATCCTGGTACATGAGAAAACTTCCTTCAATATGAAAGGTTTACCGAGACTCCTCTCAAAATGAGTACCGATACGATCTTGTATCTACCATCATCGCCCATCTCGATGTGCACTCCAAGATCTTTTCCTCCCGGATACGAAAACGGATGTCGATCTCTAAGGTCATGTGAAATGGCACCCTTTGTCAGAGACTATAGTCCCATCACACTTGAAACCAAACATGCAATCGATTAGAAAATCCGAGTTTGAATTGGCTTGATACCTCTCCAGCTATGAATCCAACAACCTTCTTATTTTTCACACAACTAACGGACAATTTGTGGCATAGTGTACGTCTTGTTGGCGGTGAAAACACTTCACCTTGGACATGTCTTGCTTCTTGCCTTTCGCACCGAATCGAAGCCTTCTTGCTCTTCCTTCTTCGCTTTGGCGGCAAGCGCCAATTTCTTCATCGAATGCCTTTGATGAAGATCCGTCCCAGTAGTCCTCCTTATCTCTCCTCTTGCATGAGATCTTCCCAAAGCGCTCCCATCAGAACTGCTTCTCCCCGACCATTGACACTATCTTGATATGAATGCCAAGCCTTGAGAATACCAAGGAGAGCAGTCTACCATATCCTCTTCTTCGACCAGTCACCCCCCACACTTCCCGGCTCAATACACGCATTGAGTGAACCGTGAGTATTTGGCGATCTTGTCGCCTTTCTCCATCTTAATGTTTGAGCTTATCCTTGAGCACCGGCTTCCTTTTGGTAAAACAACACCGGAATAGATCTGTCAACGCTTTCCACATCAAATATGGAGAAGCTTTTCCATGCGAGGAAATTTGGATCAATGCAGTCCTTCGCCCTCCAACGAGAATCCCTTCGACATTTCGCCATCTTCTTTTGCCAAGCCTCGACTTGACGGGATCGGTAGGCTTTGGACATCCTACGAACTCCTTGATCCATTATCTTCTATCTGCCTCCATGCGATCCTTCCATGCAACATAATTTGAGCGCCTTCAAGAGCATATTCGAGTAAGCCGTTGAAGATATTTTCAACTCACGACACGAAAACAAAAGCTAGTTTACCAAATTGAATTCCAAACTCAAAGCTATAACCTTGGATGCAGCGAACAAATTATTTCTAGCACGGGAGATCGGCAGCAAGGGCATTTCTTGGATATATCACCTTTGAGGAGAAAGGATGGATCCGAGAGGCTACTGGCAACGTTACGGACTCTGTCTACCGAAATAATATTGTAATCAACTGCAATAGATACGATGATTGATGCTCAGATACCATGTAGAAATTCTTGAATAATGAAGATTTATCCACGAGACATCACGATCACATACTAATTCGAATTCATATGCAACACATAATCTCTTCTACAATCAATCATCAATTTGCGGAAATAGAAACGGTCGCATGCGCACATAAAAACAATATGTAATGGGGAAAACATAGCTGAAAACCCTCGGATATTTTGTATATTATATGGAGAGAACATGTAAGTGTTGTACACAACCTGTCTCCTCACAAGTACTCGAGTACTATCTCCTTGAAGTTACACACAAACTAGCTGTTTTGAACAAGTCACGGGTTCAAAACTCATCCACTAATTGCACACTCTATTGCGCAATCAAGGCTAGTCTAATGAGAAGTCAAGGTTGAATCTCCTTGGCTTGACGGTGCAATCCTCATGGAAATTTCACTCAAGTGTGGTGCAAATCTCATGCACAATGATAGCTATCTCAACCCTTTCATCTTGCCTCTTTCTTGGTCTTCAGGCTTGTCCATGCAGTGAGCTGATGCGTTCTTGAGTTGAATAATGAGTTAATAATTAGTGAATTAAATAATATTTAATTCACTCCACTCATTACTAGTTGATTAGCTAATTAAACTAATCCTGAAACTAGTTCAACTAAGTTCCTTAGGAACACAACTCCACCAAACACGCCGAAGTCCTAAGCTGAAGTCAACCATGCATGAGCTCACCAAACCCCCAGTAAGTGTAATTCCTTCACGTCGGATGCATGGGCCACATCCCAGTAGCTCAAACTGAAGTCTTTGTAAGAGAGATAAAGAGAAATTTGAATTTTAGAGTCATGTATTAGGGCTAATATGTTGTGACCTATTTTTAGATAGAGCGGTCTAAAAATAGACTTCGACGTATGTCTAAAAATAGAGTCCATGTATTTTACCAACTCGATATCCCAGCCAAAGAATAGCATCTTTTGCAAATCCTAGACCATGCTCCATATACAAAATAGACATAGTCTAAAAATAGACTTTGTGCCAAAAATAGCCTGCGGGCCCACTTAGTGAAGGCGACTTCATTTCACTAAGCTCCATCATCTTGTTGCATTTTCAACAAATGCAACTGAAATGTTAGAATACAACGTCGAATTTTCCACCCATATGTACTAGTAAAAGTAACACTTTCCATTTAGACTAGAAAGAGCTAGGGGGTCGACCATGGGAGGGAACGTACATATGACTTCTAAGGAGAAACTATTCCCACCTCATGCTATACAAGTTCTTATATTCAATTCAACAAACATACAACACACCTTCTGCGAGTTTTGATTAATGTCAAGTTAAATTTTTTTATTATGAGATGAAGTACACACATTTGTGAGTTTCATCTTCACCTTCTATATTGCAACTAATATAAGTTCCTTATGAGGAAAAAAAAGAAAAAGATAAACTACATATATTAATTTATTGATAAAACATTCTAGAAAAAGAAGTTGAAACTTCAAATATTTGTGTTAAGAGAATTGGGTGTATAAAGCATTGTTGTTTTAAATTTTATGGTGTATTTTCATAGTTGCAATGCTTAGAATGCCATATGAAAAAATAGATAATGTGTAATTGATGTAAGAGTGAAGAGCTTTTTAAAGGCAATGTTAAAATAAAAGAAAAAAATATATTTAATTTTCTACAAAAAAATTATCTCATAAATGTCTTAATTAATTTGAAAAATAAAAATGTCTTTTATTTACTTTTCTAAGTAAAATAAATTAATAAAAAAATGAATTTTTAAATATAATGTTAATTTTTTTAAGCCTATCATTTCTTTTCTATTCCATTTTCAAAAACATGAACAAAGTAACTTTTACATCCAAATCCCACCGAGTCATATGGCCTTAACTTGCCCATTGGAAACTAGGTTTGTTGGCCATGCGGTGCATTATAGGCTCACGAAAACTTAAAAATTCGAGGAGGCTTGTCTCACATCGCTATATATGCCTAATTGTCTTTGATTTTCCTATTAACTATATAACTATACATAAAAAATTGTAGGGCTATCATATGGACATCTCATAATTTTAAAAAAGAAACACGCAGGAATTATCAAATTACTCATCAAAAGATATGGGCATCAAATCTTTCGCACTAGAACTGTGAAAGTTCGGTTTGAGAAGCACGATGTGTTTCTTTATGCGGCTAAGACGAGCATTTGGGGTTGGATCTTACCTTTGGATGAGTTGAGATTCCTGTGGGCTACTGCCAGTCGAAGTTCTCCTTGGATGGACCAGCAGAGAAGGCCACCATTTCTTTTGCCACAATATTTTTCACTATCTAGTATAAGTACATTGTCTGTTGAAATTTGGAATATCGTCCTCGTCAGTGACCAGGGTCTGTGATAGAGATTTCCATTTCACCATGTCCAAATCATAATTTTTTGCTTGTTGTTTTAGATATTTCTCCCATCCAGAAATTTATTGCCGAACCTATGGAGGCATATTGTTCTGGAAAGCCAAAACAACCTCTTGGTCAGGCTTGAGATACCATGACGCCCACAACCCCTAGTCTGACATGGTTGGGGTTGCCTCCCCTCCTGTCTAGTTCAATTGTTTCAGCTCCGACTCTGGCCCCAACCACCCCTCCCCCCCTCCCCCGACCCCATCCAGTGACCTCATTGCGAGAGGGACGAACCATGATATTAGAGTACAGATCACACAAGTGCCCATGAACCCAAAAACTAAGAAACCATTGCACTGTTGCCCATGGTTCATACAAGCTTGAGACTATCTCACAGAGAGGCGGCCCAACGTGGTAGACTTACGAAACTAGGAATAGAGTGACCCTGTATCAGTAATATAACATAATATCGAAGGAACATAAGCAAAAGGCCCATGCAACCATCCTTTTCTCTCTGATGTGACTCATCCATGAGGTAACAAACCACCCATATTCACCCTTTGTTTACATACTCTCCTTGAGACATGAGTTATGGCCATGCCATGGGAATTTCACTTCGAATTACCCCATGAGGGTCCATACATATAATTTTAAAACAGAGAAAAACATTGGATAAAAGACCCCTATATGAAAAACATTAAACAATACCCCAAGAACATTTTGGGTATGCACATACATTAATGATATCATGATTCCATAAGAGACAAAAATATTATAGAGGTAGCCCATCCACTTGCATAAATAATGCATACTTTCCCTCCAAATTACCAGATCATTTCCATAACTAACTCGTAGTGCCATCTTACAGACAATCCTTTGACGAATTAAGCGAATACAAATGAATATAGTGAGAAAGGAAAGGTTGGGGAAAACAAAAAGAACATGCCCACAATCGATGCTTACAACATGAGGAGCGAACTCGGACATGAACAACCTTTTATAGTCACCCTTAAAGCTTCATAGGGGTAGTAGATAGCTAGACCATACTCGATTGGGTTCTCTATATAGTACCTCAGAGGTGTTGCATCTAGAAGGACCTCACACCATCTCTCACCTCCATTTATATTGTTTACCACCTTGCGCATGCAGTGAATTGAATGAGGGCTGCCATCCAACCACCCTCTATTATGAAACATAATATCTCTGATCATAGCATGATTCCCACTGTCACCATTTCACTAGCACTCACCTCGATAAAGAATAATATAATATTAATCATTAAATAATATTGAAATGCAAATTTATTAGAAAACTAAATCTATTAATCAAAATAGTATGTAAAGTAAATTTTAAAAAAAAAAACAAACTTAATCAAAATATTAAATCAAATATGATTTATTATTAATTTAAACATTATTTAATTTACAATTATGAATAATTTCATTTTTAAATTCGTCCAAATTAATATTCTTTTATATTTTAACTTAATTTTTTTAATCAAAATATACTATATTTTTGTTTTTTATTTTTATTTTAATTCAAATAAGTTTAATAAACGATTTTATTTTTGTTTATATATATTTTATATTAAAAATAATAAAAATATAATATTCTATCAAAGCAAAGTTTTAATAAAATATAATTATTTTTTATCAAATAAATTAAATAACTAATTATATAATTTTAATCTATATTAAATTTAAATATTTTATTTTTTATTTTTTTTTATCTTTGATATTATTTTTTAATATAATTATAATTATATAATATAAACCATATATTATATCAACCAAAATATTTATAATTTAAGCATTTAATTATGCATACTAATTAATATAAACAATATATTATACTAATTTGAATATTTGTAATTACACATTTCTAGACATTATTTGGAAAAAAATAAATTAAAACCGTTATATAATATATAATGTCTTTACTAAATACATACAATAAATTTATTTTTACATTTCATAGATATAATATAAACAATATAGTAAATTAACGAAAAATATCTGTAATCTATACATATCTCAATATTATTTGGTTTTTTTTTTAATTATATAAAATAAAATTAACAACTATACTCCATACATGAATTTTGTCTTTATTCTTCAGAATTCTCTTATTAAAAAGACATTAAACATTTTAATTTAACATTATTAATGTTATTAAGAACCAAAAACATTGTTTAACATGAACTAAACTAAAAACTTAAAATAAGATAAACAATATATGCTCTCATAAAATAATATATATATATATATATATATATATATATATATGAGTAAAGATATATTAAATATCCATTTTAACCGACTCAATAAATTTTATTTTAAAAATATTATTATTTTTATTTTCACACAGAAAGTTATATTTAATAATAACCAAACGCCTTTCTGCACCATAGGCATATAACACATCTCACTAAATGAATCCAACAAAACCAATAATTAAATTTAGAAATACATTAAAAAAAAATTGGGAGCAATATGGGAAAAGGGAGGATAGTGGAACCTTTTGAAAAAATATTCGGAGACTTTAAAATGTTTGTTAGCTGTAACCAATCGCTCGCCTTAACACACAAATTAGGGTTTGGGTTTTGTTTGAGACAAAAATGGTGTGAAAAGTGGGCCATTCCTATCCCTCGTTCGATCAATTTTCAAACAGAATCCAAAACGACACTCTGTCTCCGTCACCGCCACGTGTCAGAAATAAACATTTCGACCTCGCATACCTTAAGCACATCGGGAAAAGAGTCCCGACACACATGGTGGATTTATTTCGCGGCCGAAGCAAATCCGACATTGGGTGTGTCGGCAGGTCAACCGGCTATAGCCAGTGGCTGAACGGCCACGTTAACGACTCTTCAAATTGAGAGGAGGGAGAAGAAGCACTAACTTCCAGCACGAAGCATGACAATCAAAACGCGTGAAGCGTTAATTAGAATTAAAGGATATCAAGGTTAATAAAAACAATTATGAAAAAAATTCCGCATGCCAATCAAAACGCGTGAAGCGTTAATTATATTTAAAGGTATAAAGGTTAATAAAAACAATTATGAAAAAAATTCCGTGCAGTCATCAAATCAAGAATGATAAATTTTGTGGACATGTGTTTGTGTGTGGTTTTTTTTATTTTTAATGTTTTTTGCAAACTCTGTAAAATTAGTTACTCAATTAATTATAAAATTGAAATATATTTATTTTATAAAATTCAAAAGTTATTATTATAAAACTAGTTATTCAACAAATTATAAAATTAGAATATAATTTAATAAAAATTGAATATATTTCAATATTTAACAATTATTATAAAATTTTAGAAAATATATTTTTATTCAAAACCATTAATTAAAAATTAATTTTTTTTTTAAATCAAAACTAATTTCACAAATTGATTACAATACATTTTACTCTAACAAGTTAAAAAATTAGAAATAATACGACCAGCATTACATTTTAGGGGGAGCGATACGGCAGGCATTACGTCCACATTTTTCATCGCCTGCATATCTGGCGGAAGGTAAGCGTGACCATTTCCCCTGTCAAATTTCAGCAACAGAACCCTAATCTTTGACCAATTTCCCACTTATCATCATAAGAATATATTTTTTGTTCTTTAAACAATTGCGTAGCTTATCTGTTCGCCTATATAATTTCGAAACTCAAAGTTATATCTATGTTCAAGAGACGTTTCAGCTAGTATAATTTTTGAATAATGAGTTCAAATCAAGTCTTTACCTGCTGGCTGTTGTTGATGGTGTGAACCAGCGACGTCTTACCGACGCCCCCCATGCCAATGATACCAATTCTTCGAATGTTGCCGTTTTCATCGGTTAACAACCTCTCAGCTCCTTCTCTGTAGATCGCTTCGCTTCTGCAACAAAACGAGATTCGGGGTTTTGAATCGGTATCTGGATCCGTGGAATAGGGTTTCCATATTAGGGCAGCCCCTTTTGAAGAGAGTTCAGAAGCATTTCAGTTCCACTCTCTGGCATCTTTGATGATTCTATAGCCGCGGAGACAACCGATGCAGTTTTGTGTTCTTGGTAAGTCTGGTAGTCTGTGCCAATAGACTCAGAATGTTCTTTTAGGACTTGTGCCTTCTCAGCCAAGCCTTCACTATTTTTTAGGGCTCTGTTGACGTCCGTTTTTATATCATGTATTTGATTGTCTATATCATGTATTTGATTGTCTAGATCTGGACCATTTTCACCTTTTCAAGAAATTTGTTCCAGAGCATGCAGAAACCCTAGCTCACTATTTTATTTTTTAGGGCTCTGTTGACCGTTTTTTTTTATATCATGTATTTGATTGTCTAGATCTGGACCATTTTCACCTTTTCAAGAAATTTGTTCCAGAGCATGCAGAAACCCTAGGTCTCTATTTTATTTTTTAGGGCTCTGTTGACCGTCTTTTTTTATATCATGTATTTGATTGTCTAGATCTGGACCATTTTCACCTTTTCAAGAAATTTGTTCCAGAGCATGCAGAAACCCTAGGTCACTATGTTATTTTTTAGGGCTCTGTTGATCGTCCTTTTTTATATCATGTATTTGATTGTCTAGATCTGGACCATTTTCACCCTTTCAAGAAATTTGTTCCAGAGCATGCAAAAACCCTAGCTGACTATTTTATTTTTTAGGGCTCTGTTGACCGTCCGTTTTTATATCACGTATTTGATTGTGTAGATGTGGAGTTTTTTTTTTCATATGGATCGATGACAAAAGAAAAGAAAAAAAGACCATTTTCAAGAAGTTTGTTTAAGAGGCTGCAGAAACCCTAGGTCAAGACATTGGTTGTACATCCAGTAGCAATACTTTCTGCCATTGGCTTCACGAGAATCACAAAGCCTTGAGGTCTAGCAAACCAAGTACGATGGGAGGGTTGTCCAATCAAGTTATTTTCTAGTTTTCTAGTTGTTTGATGGCGAATTTCTTCCCATCTCTCAATCCGTGTAGGTTGGCAACTTCGGGATGCATTCACCTGGAGAGTCCATCTGCATAGCCTGCGCCCAGTTTGAGCAAGAGGAGAAACCCTAATTTTGCTGGTAATTTAGCCGGTGCAAGAGCTTAATCTTGCCTTGCCTATGTGATTTAGGGCTCGTTTGTTTATTTTGGTTTGCTAAACCTTATGCTCTGTGATTCTCGCGAATGGCAGAAAGTATTGCTACTGGATATAGCCAATGTCTTGAACTAGGGTTTTTGTAACCATCTATTTTTTGCGTCATGCTCTCAATGAAAAAAGAAATTCAAGATCTGCAAAATCAAATACATGATATAAAAACTGAGCATGATCAAGCGCAACAGAGCTTTAAAAGAACAATAAAGACTTCCCCGAAGAAGGCGGAAGTGCTAAGAGAAAGAGGACGTTCTAGAACTATTGGCACAAAGAACGTTTTGGGTCTATTGGCACTGATTACAAGAGTTACCAGCGACACAAAACTGCATCTGTTGCAGTCCGAAGTGTCTCCGCAGCTATAGAATCAACAAAGATTTGAGAGAGTGGAATTAGAATGCTTATGAACTCCACTGAGAGGGCGCAGCTCCATTATTCTAGCAGTGGTCAATATGGAAACTCTACTCCCACTAATTGAGAACCCAAATATGTTTTGTTGCAAAGGCAAAGCGATTTGCACAGAGAGAGGTTATTAACAGGTGAAAATAGAAACATTCAAAAAAATTGTTTTCATTGGCATGGGGTAGTTGGTAAAACCTCACTGCTCAACATTATCAATAATAGCCAATAGGTAAACATTTCATTTGACCTCATTACAAAAGTTAAAGAGTGTACTTCAGGTTTTAAAATTGTTCCCACCACTAAGGATGAAGAAGTGTGTGCCAGAATGAATGTGCAAAAGAAGAAAGTAGTGGAACCGCTTTTGCAATAGGAGGGTTGGGAGCTGTTTCGTAGCAGAGCATTTCGAAATCAAAATGGAAAAGTTCCAGAGGAAATAGAGCAAGTTGCCATGAAAATTGCAGAGTTTAAGGGTTTACCCCTGGCCATAACTGTAGTCGTTGCCGCATTGACACACCATACTGATCGATAGCAGTGGGAGGCTGCTTTAGAACAGATTAAAAAAATTCCTGAGAAGTTCGATGGCCTGTACCCTACGGTGGAGCAGAGGTGTTATTTTAAGGCCGAACAGGGCATGACCCACTTTTCGTTCGGGGAAGTAAGAATCTACAGTCCCTGCCAAAAACCTTTGCATGCTCGTACCTCTCAGTACTCCTATCAAGCAACAATCTTGGTATTAAAGGAGTTTATGAAAGCTTTCTGTGCCAGTTGTGTTCACTGAAGGTCCTCGATCTTAGTATGACTCTCATAACGTCTCTGCCGAATTGTATTGGAAATCTGAAACATCGTCTCCCTCAGACTACAGCATATGGGCATCTGTGAATTGCCTGAAAGCCATAAACGATCTGAAAGAGCTTCAATTCTTGAATGTTAGTCAATGTGTTGAATTACACTGTCTTCAGGAGTGGATAAGTGATCTCAAACGCTTGAGGGCCCTTGACATAACATCTTCCTGGTGGGATCTGGGAATTGGTTTCACTGGAAAGATTGACGATGCAGGGGAGATGGATTTGATTGGAATTCGAGGAGGAGGCAAATGCGGAAAGATTACCTTCCAAAGTTTGAGCCGTCTTAGGGATTTCAGTGGGCTTACAAAATCGAAAGTTAAGGGGTTTATGGGAAATTGGTCAAAGACGAGGGATCTGATGCTGAAATTTGAGGGGGCAAATGGTCAAGATTACCTTGCAAAGGATATGCAGGCGATGAAAGATCTGGAAAGTTTCTCTTTCGGATTGCCATTTGGAACCAGTGCCTGACTGGGTTATTCAATTGCAAAAGCTCGCATAGCTTTGTGTATTTGTGTATTTGGATGTAACCAGTTGAAATGACTCCCGGCTGAGATGTCATGTCTGAGAGCGCTACCGATACAGAAATGCGATAAGTTGGGGTTGGGGTTGGGGTTGGGGTTGGGGTTGGCGATGGGTTTTCCTCTGTTGAGTCTTGGGACTTGGAGCAGCCAGTGTAAGTTGGAAGAGCTGGAGTTGGGGATAAGTTTTTCTAAACTGGAGCTGTTGAGTTCTTGGGACTTGAGGTAGTTGGAGTTTGTGGGCATGGTAATGGAGGCAGTGGGAGCAGCGAGATTAGAAATTCTTGTAATTTCTGTAAGTTTATGAAAAAATTTAGTAAAGATTTTTGAAAATTTGAATTATAGTTGTTAAATTTCAGTATTCTGAGTGTTTTAAGCATTGCTGAATTTATTTTCTGTTTTTAATAATGTTTAGTCTATTTTTAATATAAAAAATGCAATTCAAACCTTTCAACTATTTGATTTTTTAATTTTTTTTTACAAAATTTAGAAAAAAATTTACCGCCAAACTATTCTGCTATTCTGGCTATTCTGTTACTTGCGATAGACACCTCTGGGATGGAGTGGAGGGTTGGGAGAAGGGGCATTACCGTTACTGTCCATGCTCAAGTCTTTTTGGGTAATGGAATGTCCGAAATTGAATAGATTGCGTGGGGAATGAGATTAGTTAAAACCTCCAAAGGAAATAAAAGGTAAGAGAGAATGGTTGGATGCAAACTAATGGGAAGATCCCAACATGAAAACATTACTTCAAAATAAATAAATTTAAGCAGTTGTGAAATGGAGTGTGTTAGCGTCCATGTAATTGAGTGATTATCATATGAAATGTAATGTAATGGTTGTCGTGTGTGATTAATACCGGTTTAAGAATTTTGAATTTTAATTAATTTCTTTTAATAAAAAACAAATTTTCTCAAATAAAAAATATAAATTATAAAAATAAATTTTCATTTTTATAAATATATATTCTAATTTTCTAATTATTTGACTAACTAATTTTATAAAAATAATTTTCATTTTTATTAAACTTATATTTCAAATTTGTAATTGGTTAGAAACTAATTTTTATGAAGTTTACCATTTATTTATTAGAAATAAAAAATGGTTTAAAAACATTACAAATTTAAATAAGTGTATTACAAATTTAAACTAGTGTTTGTTAATGTATTTTCTGGTGAAAGTTTGGTGGTTTCAAATTCTATGGTCAAAAATACAACCATATTAAGGATTAGTGTGACTCATACAAGTTATGACCCCAAGTGATTATCATTAATTTATTGAATAGTTGATTGAAGTGATATAGACATATGCATGATCATGAATTGCACTCTCATCAATATAGACAATGTTATTTGAAATCCCTCTTAATATTGAAGAATTAGATTAGATGATATCAATATAGGACACATAACAAAGTCCAAAAAATATAGTTCCATGTTGAAGGTCCAATTTGTTTGGATTTCAATATTTTACCTATTCTTGCAATTTACAAAGATAGAATATTAAAGTTAGATTAATAACATTACTATTATTATTAATATTTTATTTATTATTTGCAAATGATCATATTAAATAATATATATTTGATTAGATGATATCAATATAGGACAGAACAAAGTCCAAAAAATATAGTTCCATGCTAAAGGTCCAATTTGTTTGGATTTCAATATTTTACTTATTCTTGCAATTTACAAAGATAGAATATTAAACTTAGATTAATAACATTATTAATAATATTTTATTTTTTATTTGCAAATTATCATATTAAATAATAAATATACATCGTTTTAATTATACAAATAGCTTGTTAAATCACATTGACAATTAAGTATATTTAAGAGAAATGAAATTTGCAGCTTTGATTTCATTAAATGTAGTTAAATTATGAGTTTTTTTTTTTCTTTTAACTTATCATTTTTGTAAAATAATTAAAATGTGATATCTTCACATTTATCAATATATTTATATTTTATTTATTTTTTACAATTTACAAAAAGTGGAATATCACACCTAAATTAATAAATAGTTAATCTTTGTCATATATAGTTTTACTTATATGACTAACATGTTATATTATATTGACAAGTACAATTAAGAAAAATGAAACTTTCATTAAGATATTATAACGTTGATTTCTTTGAAAGCATTTGAATTTTGGTTAATATTTAATTTGCTTATCTCATAAAATGTGTATTGTAGTTACATGTCTTTCGGATTAATCACATCATTAGGAGGACAAGGTTATATATCTTCATGAATAAATAGTATGGATGCATCATTGCCGGAGAGTTAGTGAATTAGTTATTAAAGAAACAAAATTATCGGTTATTAGGAAATATTTCTTAAATAGGTTAATCTCAATAAATAATCTTTAAATAATACCCAAAAAATTTATTCATAAATAAAGTGTTATTATAATAATAATAAAAAGAAAAAATATCATATAATCATTTTAAAGAATCTTTAAAAATATGAGATATTAGGAATATATAAATAAATTAAGGATAAGGGGGTTAGAATAAGATCAAAATAATAATGAAAATGTTATAAAATAAGGATGTAGGTTTAAGAAGATTAATAAAAATGAAGAAATTGCACCGGAATTTTAATAAATAAAGGAAGAAAATAATAAATAGAAGAACAAAAGGGAAATAAACTGAGAAATAAACTAAAAGACCTAACTCACTAAGAATCCATGTGAGAGGGGAAGAAATCATATAGAGAGAGTCGGAGTCCAACTCTTATACAATATCCAACCATCATCCTTGTTGAGATTCCTAGCACGTCTCTTAATCTCAATAGTCTCTCTAAGCTTTCTATGGTGGAAATGATTGACCCTAGCAATGACCTTGGATTCCTCAATAGAGACATGGTGACAGGATGTTTCCGCACGTTCCACAAGAGCTGATGTGCGGGAACAATTGTGCCTAATGTCTTCAACATGCTCACAATTCTCTTCATAATGGATCGACCTGTTTATCCAATATAGGGAATACCATAGGAACAAGGAACCAAACAAACTATTAATTTTAGTTACTCATGGTATGTTCTATGCTTAGAGCAGTTTACTTCAATCTTTCATACTAGCCCAATTCATTTTCCAGATATTCAATCGCATAAACATTGATAGTAAATGTTGATAGAACATCAATAATTGACATAAGACAAGCCAAGAAAAGTGACACAAATATTCTTAATTTTCCTCTTATTAAGCAAAGAGAGAAAAATATAATTTATAGCAGTTAACAGGATGCCCTAGCCAACAAAGACTTCACTGGTCAAACCAGCAAATCAACCTCCAATGAAGCTCGGTCAAACTCGACCTTTAGTCAAAGTCAAACACAACCCAAAACAATCCAGAAATACAGTCAACATAGTGGTCAAAATCTGTGGTCAAAACATCAATCAACCATGTCGTCAATGTTACAGTCAATAGAAGTCAAAGTCAACACTTCACCTCGGTTTTTGTGCCTCCAGCCATGGCCTCTCCAAATCGAAATTCTAAACTAGAAAAAGTGATCAAATCACAAGAGTTGACCCAAAGTAAACATTGGTCAACGCTTTCCAGAAAAGCCCTAAACCAGTATGAAAATCTCAGCTTATGTTTCACACGTGTGTTGGACAGAGAAGCCTCAAAGGCTGTACAAACCAAATAAATGAGAGAGAGATGTGTGAGATGAATGAATGGTGAAATGAGGATCATGTCTCCCCTATTTATATCCATGACTGGGGGTGTGTAACACAAATTTTGGGGCTTGTGAGCCTACATAACAAATTTGGCCAACCTTAACAATTTGCACATGTGTGGAAAATAAATTCAAAATCCAACTTCTGCTCATCCAAACAAAATTATATTTAGATCAATCTTGCAGCTCTTCGAAAGAGGAATACAACAAAATTATCATCTCCTTCATATGAGCAGTGCAACATGGATTTTGGCCCTAATTTCCAAAGTTAACACTCCCTCTCAACTAGGTAGAACTCCACCTGGCCACTGATCTGTCAACCTGTGCAATCTTGTCATCCAATGCCATCATGTACTATCATATATCATCTTGAAATCCTGTGTCATCTTGTTGTCTCTACTATGTTGGCTTTTCTTTGCTATAGAAGATATGATCGAGAGTGAGTCACAAAAACTTTGCCACTCTCCACTGACCTGAAGTTAGTTTAGAGGTAAATACCTCAACTAGACTTGATCCTAGGTCAAGTTGTTGGACGCATCCCATCCTAGACATAGAGAGTATGCCAATACATGATGCGTCCATTGGTAATGTTATGGTCTCTATCCTCATTTCCCAACTCATTGGCCAGATGAGAGTTACTTTGCATGAGTCCCAGACTACATTGGTAGGATGTATGTGGGGCATAGATCAAAGAGAGGGTGAACCAACTCAATATCATAATGGTGGGGAAATAGCACACCAACGAGGTAAGGTGAACCTAGCCCTGTGGTTTCTTATAGCTCCAAGTAGCTATCCCCAAGCCCACTGGAGCTCCCAGAGCTCATAGTCCAACTCAAGCGGGACTTTCACAATAGGGTCTGTCCATGATACAAAGCTTCTCACGGAAGGTTAAGAATTTTACCTTCCCTAGGGACTTAGTGAAAATATCTATGACCTGCTCATCAGTCCCAATGTGATGGAGCCTTATGGTGCGTCACTATACCATGTCTCGGACAAAGTGGTACCTAATATCAATGTGCTTGGAACGGTTGTGGAACACAGGATTCTCAAGAAGATGAATCCCACTTTGGTTGTCACAAAGGATCACGGTGGTATCCAACACATGCCCAAATAGCTCACCGAAGAGCTTTCCTCAACCAAACAAATTCACAACAGGACATACTTGTTGCAATGTATTCAGCCTCGGCGGTGCTCAGAGCAACCAATTTCTGCTTCTTGCTCATCTAAGAGATCGAAGAAAAACCTAGATTGAAGCAAAATCTAGATGTGCTCTTACGATCCACCACACTGCCTGCCCAATCCACATCAGTATATCCATGGAGCCTCATATTCCTTGCATTGTATCTCAGCGCATGGTTGATTGTGCTCCTGAGATATCTCAAGAGATTCTTGGCACCAATCTAGTGAATGTGATGAGGCTCGACCATATATTGACTCAACGTGTTCACTGCAAAACATATGTCTGGACATGAGTTCACTATGAACATCAAGGCCCCGACGAGTTGACGATACTTTGTGGGACTTCACAACTCGGGACCAACAACACTTGCACACAACTTCTTAAAGTTGAGCTCCATCGGAGTAGTCACAGAATTGCAGTTGACCATCCCAAATCTCTCCAGCAATTTCACAACATATTTTACTTGAGAAAGGAAAATCTCACCTGGCTTTTTCCAGACCTCCAAGCCTAGGAAATAGTGCATAGGTCCTAGGCCCTTCATTTCGAACTCAGAAGTTAGCTCCCTCTTACATTGATGAGTAAGAGGGTCAACACCTATCAGGAAGAGATTGTCCACATAGAGAGCCAAAATGAGAGGCTTGTCATTATCAACCTTAAAATAAAGGTTTGGATCCACATCACTTCGAGTAAAGCCCAACTTCATCAAGTAGCTATCGATCCTCTCATACCAAGCTCTAGGGACATTCTTCAACCCAGAAAGGGATTTCTTCAACCTACATACATGTGAGTCTCTATCTTGAACTTCGAACCCAAGAGGTTGTTCCACATAGACCTCTTCCTTGATTGAGCCATATAGGAAGGTAGTCTTAACATCCATCTGATGTAGAATCCATCCTTGCGATGCAATAAGGGAAATGATTGATCGGATGGTGGTGTAGCGAGCAACAGGTGCAAATATTTCATCATAATCTATGCCTTCCTTCTGCGAGAAGCCTCAATAACCAATCTTTCCTTGAACTTTTTAGCACTTCCATCGGCTCCATGCTTGATCTTGTAGTTCCATTTCGAGGTGACAACATATTTTTCCTTCGGTCTAGGGACCAAATCTAAGACATCATTCTTCATGATGGATTCATATTCCTCGTTCATAGCATCCTTCCACACATGATGCTTCACGACTTCTTCAAATGTTCCAGGCTCAGATTGTACAATAGTGCTCGTGGTTGCTAGGTACCCTTGGTACCTATTCAACTTCTTACTTTCACAGAATGTTCCCCTTGGAGAAATATGTCTCTTGGCATCTTCGAGAGTGTCTCTAAGCCATGAGGGTCTCCTTTTATTTGAAGAAGGTAGATCCATCGGACCTTCAACATCGAGCATCGGTTCTTCGTGCTTCCTTGCTTCTTCTTCTTCTTTGTCTTCATTTAAGATAGGAAGATCTCTAACCTTCCTTAGGGGAGCATCTTCGTCGAAGGTGAAATTATGACATATCTCCACTTCTCTTTGAACAGGCACATAAATTATATATTCCTTTCAGGTTTCACTGTAGCCCACAAACATTCCCTTCTTTCCAAAAGCATCCAATTTTCTTCTCTTTCCTTTCGGCACATGAAAATATACGAGACTTCCAAAAACTCTAAAATGAGATACATCAGGCTTCTTACTAGAGAAGACTTCTTCGGGAGTTTTGGAGTCCAACGCTGAATGTGGGCATCTATTTTGAACATACACAACGGTGTTGGCAACTTCTCCCCATAGGAACATCGAAGGACCTTGGTCATAAGGCATGGCACAGGTAGCTTCTAGAATGGTTCTATTCTTCCTTTCAGCAACACCATTTTGTTCGGGAGTTTACACAGTAGTGGTCTCCCTCTTAATGCAAACTTCCCTGCAATAGTCATTGAATTCATTTGACTCATATTCAGTTCCATTATCGATCCTCAAAATTTTGATCTTCTTCCCTGTTTTATTTTCAACCAAGGCCTTGAAGGTGTGAAACCACTTGAATGCTTCGTCCTTCTTCTTCAAAAAGTATATCCAAGTTTTGCGGGAGAAGTCATATATAAAAATGATATAATATAAGAATCCTCCCAAGGATGTTATGGTCAACATACCAGATAGATCAGAATGAATCAATTGTAAAATATCATATGTCTTAGTGACACTTGAGGGGAATGGTCCCCTTGTATGTTTTTCTTTGGCACAACCCTGACATACACCTTCATAATCATATTTAAAATAGGGCATACCTGTCACAACATTTCTTGATTCGGGATGGGATTTATAATGAAGGTGTGCAAACCTCTGGTGCCATAGCTCAGATTGAAGAGTTGTGTTGCATGTCATGGTCGTCAGCGGACTTCCTCCAACCTGATAGAGTGTATCAATCCTGAAACCAAGAGAGAACACTTATTTGAAGTTCCTCTTTCAAATGTGTACCTTTCCATCGATGAATGCCACCTTGAATCCTTTGTCTTCCAATGTTGAGATAGACACTAGATTCTTCTTAAAGTCAGGAATGTACAACACATCTTTCAAATGGAGGACTTGACCTTGATTTAGATGAAGGGTCACAGTGCCTATCTCTTTCACGGGATATGTGGCATTGTCTTCAAGGATAATCTCCAAATTAGTATCCTTTTCAATCAAATCAGAGAGGGAATCTTTATATCCATTGAAGTGCCTTGATGCACCACTATCAATGAACCAGTTATCCAGGGTGTCAGGAAGAGATGCAGCAGAGAGGGAATATATAAGAATATATTCATTTTTCTTATCACAAACATTAGATTCATCATACTTGGAGTTTCTTGACCTCTTGAAAGGTTGACCATTTCCATTTCCATTTCCATTTCTATCAGAGGGAGCCTTCCTCTTTCCTTTGAACCTGTTGTTCCTTTGATTTCCATTCTCCTTAAAGTTGTTGTTGTTGTCATCATCTCAGGGATATTCCCTTTTATTGGGGCACTCTCTTGCATAGTGACCAAACTTGTTACAATTGTAACGTCTTCCCTTCCTTCATTTGGGATCCACTCTTCCATGATTTTTATTTCTTGGACCAATATTATTCCTCTTCTTTGCATGAACGATGAGGGCAATAGGGTTGCTTCCATTCTCATTTGAGGGATGGTCTCTCTCTAGCATCCTTGTCTCCTCTTGAGTGCATCCCGTCAACAATTCATCAAAATCAGGAATTATATTATTATTGAGAATATTAGTATTAAATACATACCATGACTAGGGAAGACCTCCAAGAGCAATGAGGGTGAGTTCTTGGTCAGCTATAGCCTCTCCAATAACTAAGCGATCATTCTTGATTTCGGTGATCCTCATGAAGTAGGATTGGATGGACTCTCCCTTGTCCATCTTGATGTTCTTCAACTTGTTCTTCAAAAAGAGAATTTGATAAGCATTGCTAGCCATGAACATGCTAACCAACTAATCATACATCTCCTTAGATGTGCCCAGATCAGAGATATAAGCAACCAAGTGCTTATGAATAGAATCCTTGATGATATTCTTCGCCTTGAATTCCCCTTTCTTGTGCTTTGTTTTAGTGGCAGCTGTTGCATTTGATGGAGGCTCAGTGATATTTACCTGCACATAATCCATAACATCTTGTTCCTCTGATGTTATATCCAAGGACATTTTCCAAGCATGATAGTCAGACTTATCATTCAACTTGTCATTAGATTTGAAGTATGATGAGGAAGCCATTGACCCCGGTCCTTGTCTATTCAAACTTTCAATGATTTCTCTTCTCACTCTTGCTTGGGCTTTGTCTTCACCTCAACTCTGATTCCATGTTAATTTTAGTTAACCATGGTATGTTCTATGCTTAGAGCTCAGTGTACTTCAATCTTTCTTATTAGCCCAATTCAATTTCCATATATGCAATCACATAACCATTGACAGTAAATACTGATAGAACATAAATAAATCAACAGAAGACAAGACAAGACAAGAGACACAAATATTTGTAATTTTATTCTTATTCAACGGAGAGAGAGAGAGAGAAATGTAATTTACAACAGTCAACAAGATACCCTAGCTAGTAAAGACTTCATTGGTCAAACAAGCAAATCAACCTCCAATGAAGCTTGGTCAAATTAGGTCAAACTCGGCCTTTATTCAAATTCAAACATAGCCCAAAAAAATCCAGAAATCTGGTCAACACAGTGGTCTTAATATGTGGTCAAAACAACAGTCAAACATGCGGTCAACATTGTGGTCAACAATAGTCAAAGTCAACGCTTCACCTCAGTTTCTGTGCCTCCAGCTATAGCCTCTCCAAATCATAATTTTGACCCATAAAACATAGTCAAATCACAAGAGGTGACCCAAGTCGACGTTGGTCAACGATGTCCATAAAATCCCTAAACCAATCCAAAAATCTAAGCTTCTGTTTCACACGGGTGGAGGAGAGAGAAGCCTCTAAGGTTGTATGAACCAATAAGATGAGAGAGAGATGTGTGAGATGAATGAATGATGAAATGAGGATAATTTCTCTCCTATTTATATCCATGACTGAGGGTGTGTGACACAACTTTTGGGGCTTGTGATCCTACATAAAAAATCTCGCCGACCTTGACAATTTGCACTTGTGTGGAAAATAAATTCAAAATCCAACTTTTCTCATCCACATAAGATGATACTTAGATCAATCTTGCACCTCTCTGAAAGATGAATACAACAAAAATATCATCTCCATCATATGAGCAGTGCAACATGGAGTTTGGCCCTAGTTTCCAAATTTAAGATAAACCCATTTCTTGTCTTTAGGGTCGATGGGGTCCTTGACAAACTCGAGAGAATTTCTAATGGTACAAAGAGGTTTGAATGAGAATTTATAATTTCCTCCTCATTCAAACCTCTCTGTACCATTGGAAATTCTCTCGGGTCTGTCAAGAACCTCGTCGAGCCTAAAGATAAGAAAGGGGTTTACTCGGTTCCTTGTTCCTGTGGTATTCCCTATATTAGAGAAATTAGTCAATCCATTAAGTAGAGAGTCTGTGAGCATGATGCAGACATTAGGCACACTCGTTCCCGCACATCAACTCTTGCACAACATGTGGAAAAATCTTGTCACCATGTTTGTATTGAGGAATCCAAGGTCATTGCTAGGGTCGATCATTTCCACCATAGTAAGCTTAGAGAGGCAATTGAGATTGAGAGGCATGCTAGGAATTTCAATAGGGATGATGGTTGGAAATTGAGTAAGAACTAGACTCCGACTCTCTCTATGTGATTCCTTCCCCTCTCGCATGGATTCTTAGTGAGTCAAGTCTTTTAGTTTATTTCTCAATTTATTTCCCTTCTATTCTTCTATTTCTTATTTTCTTCCTTTCTTTATTAAAATTCCCCTTGTAATTTCTTTGTTTTTATTAATCTTCTTAAACCCACATCCTTATTTTTATAATATTTTGATTATTATTTTGATCTTATTCTAACCCCCTTTATCATTAATTTTGTTTTTCCTTAATTTATTTATATACTCCTAATATCCCATATTTTTAAAGATTCTTAAAAATGATTATATGATATTTTTTCTTATTATTATTATTATAATAATACTTTATTTATGAATAAATTTCTTTTGGTATTATTTAAAGATTATTTATTTAAATTATCATATTTAAGAAATATTTCCTACTAACCAATTTGAATTTTATTCCCTTAATAATTCATTAACTAATTACCTAATTCAGTAACGACTAGTTTTTAATGGCTATCTCCGGGCAATGATGCATCCATACTATTTATTCATGAAGATCAATTAACTTTTTCACCTTGTACTGAGGATGAACCACATTAGTTAGTTCGAAACCTCGACCAAATCCTAATGATGTGATTAATCCGAAAGACATATAACTACAATTATGGATACAAAAGTCTTAGATCTAACAAAATGTGTATTATTTTTGTAAAATAATTAAGATGTGATATGTTCAAATTTATTTATATATTTATGTAATAAAAATTTATGATTTATAAAAATTGTAATTTTTAAATTAATTGTTATATATAAAATAAAATAATTTGTTAGAATTTTTTATAAAATTAAAAGTTTTATATAAACTATAAAATATCAATTTATAAAAATTGTAAATTTAAATGTATAAATAACAAGTATTTTAAAGACTAATTAATAGCTAATGTATATTTATTTATTAAACAAGTTTTTCCAAGAAAAAATCTTTTATATAGAGAGACCTTTCTGTGATAATCACATATGAGAAGATTTTGTCTGATGCCTTTGGAACCAACCAGTGTGGTTCATCTTGAGGACAAGATGAGAGATCATATCATGATGAAGAGAATGTGTACCACCCAGATTAATTTCGTATACTATTTTTTAAATCATACATTTGACTTTTTAAGTAAAACATGATTAACGAGTAAGTTAATCAAGTAATGAACATGATTTTTTTTTTTTGAATAATGAATTATTTTGTGGTGTGGTTTCCATTAACTGACGGCTAAAAATTTCCAAGGTTCTAGAGTAGTTAGACTAAAGTTGTTATAGAGAGTTACCTTTTCCTCCGAGGATAAAAGGGAAATCCCAAAGAGGAAAAGGGGTTCTGTGTAATGAGAAGAGATAGCCAGAGGGCTATAAGGTGAGAGTGGTCCAGAGCTGGTTGGAACCAGTGGAACTCTGCAACCTGAAAATGGAGAAAAAGACTGGACAGAAGTCTTGAGGTCTTTCTCTAGTAGCACTGTTATTCCATCCTACTCTGGTGAGGAGCACGGGGGGAGATGAGGACGTAATTACCTCTCCAATGGTTAGGAGGCTACCATCAGCTATGCTTAACTGAGATAAGTATTATGACCCAGAACAAGGAGAAAAGAAAAGGTTTAACATTATTTTATTAAAATGTATATCTCTATAAACTGTAAATATTCATTACCGTAGATTAGCAACTGTCTACAAAACTGCTAAACGGATTGAATATGATAGAGATATATTTTTAAATTAATTTTAGAATGAATGTACATTTCATAGAATTATTTATGTTGTTTATATAATGAAAGAAAAACAAATACTTGTATAGAGAAATTCTAAGAAAGTATCGTTAGCATTTCTGACAGTAAAGAATAGCAAGTTCGAATCTGTAGGAAACTAACTAATTCTCTAGAAGATTTAAGGCTGAAGAATGAAAGGGATAGTTAGTCCATCCGAGGGGAGAAACTCCAGATTGAACAGTTTGTCCTATAAATATACAAGAAAAAGCATACACGAACTATGGGTTTGAAAATTAAAAACCCATTCTGAACCATGGTTCAGTCATCTGTAATACCATAACTCGAAGGAATACTACTCTTAAAGAGAAATTGAACTTTAAAATAGTTGAAATTGGTGCTACTACTGCTGAGTATAAAATCAAACATAACTAAACAAATATAAGAGCATGTTTATAATTCTATAGTAACAAAGTTAACAATTTAACAATAGATACCATACCAATGCAATGGCAGACATATAAACACAAAAAAACCCTCAGAAAGAGGTAACCATATGTCCAATACCTTGTATATATAACTGATCATTTACACTGAAAAGAGAACATGCCCGAGTGTGAGTGCAATGCCTGGGTGAGTGTAGTAAACTGAAGGTATTAAAAATAACATAAGAACCAACCCATATACGAGCTAGCTAAATACCGAGATTAAACCCTGCATGTATACAATGAAAACTAAAAGGAAAAACTCGAATGGAATTCGAAATACGATAGGTGCAGAAGAGTAAATATATTTTCTTAACAAAGAGACTTCTTTGATGAAAACCCAAATCTGGAAATAAATATAAAAATATTTATTTACACTACAAACTTGTCAAGCTCTGAGTCAAACGGAAGAGAGCCCAAGTAAACATTTTTATCACAATTTAAATAAAAATAAATAGTAATAGAGTCTCACGGTCCTTAACCAGACATTATCCAAAAGGAACTAGCTCTTACATCAATAAAAATCAACTGTTACAACTGATAATATGTCCAATAAGGGACGATTTTACATTCACAGTGGAAGAGCCTTAGTGGCTTCATGATAATATAGGTGAAATATTACATGTAAACACTTAAGTAGAGAGTGAACTCATATTTAGGACTGGAATACGAAACATCTTGAAGAAGACCCCTCTATAGGTTCCAAAAATACCTGGAAGAGAAAAGGGTTGAATGGTCGTTAGCTGAGGTAGGCTGCCAAACAATAACATACTTATTAGCGAGATTTGAGGTCTCGAAGTTACCTCTAAGAAAAATAAAAGAGGTTATAAGACCTAGGGTTCCAAGTTGAATAATATACCAGACATTAACCATGAACTTGGAAGCATCGATAAAAACAATACCTTACAGATGCAATAGGGTTTGATTTAGAAGACCTGAGCCATAAAATCATTAATCAAACTGTGAGAAGAAGGTTATGGATTAAACTAAGCGTCGAAGGTTAATAACCAGAGAGTGAGGATGAAAATCCTAGTTCGTTCTTACCCTTGTTAGTCGCGTTGTCGATGGAAAGTTGTTCTCCTCTACAGAAATTAAGCCCGAAATAACCGAAATGTAAAAGCCCCATGGAGTCCTGAAGCAATAAACCTGAATTACAAACCCTGCGCCAAACTCGTAAGACTGCAGAAGGGATGCAAAGACTTGTTTTAATCCAACAATCATGACCCGCAGCAGTAAGAAAACAAGATTAAACAGCCAAGAACCTTACCTATCTTCGAGATGAGACAAAATATGGAAAAATAATTCTGTGTGAACAGTTGCAGAGCTTGAGCTTCTCTCGCAGCAGCGCCAAATGAAAGAGAAGTTATGGTTTGTGGGATAAGGGTTTTACCTTAACTACCGAGGATAAGATTGCAACTATAGATCAAGAAATCACAAAGACAGTGTAGGTCATCCCAAGTGTCAAGAAAATTCGATTGACACCATAAACGAAGCCATGGAGATATGCGGGAATTAATAAACCAAGTACTAAGTTTAAATAATGTGCCATTATACCAATACCGAGATAAATAAACACAGAATCCAAAACAAATAATTTTCGCCTGAAGTCATAGCTTATCAAAGGCATATGATATCACGTGTTTAAAATTTCAAGACCATCATGCGCTTAATGATTAAGTCACGGTATAAGGCAGGCTTTAACCATGAAATAAACTATATATTATTAAAATAATTCTTTAATTATTTTTATGACTACAATATATATATATATATATATATCCTTGTTATGTTAGATGTTACAGAATGGTTAACTAGTGGTTATAATATAACTACTAGCTTGACTTAAAAAGAAAAAATAATATTTATTATTATTTTAATTTCTATAATATCATCTAATTATTTATTTATTATTATTTCTTAGTGTTATATAATCTAATCTTATTATATGTTATCATTATTTTATTATATTTTATTTTAAATTATTAATTAAATAACCATTTTCTTTAGATAAGGGTGGTTCAAAATGAATAAAGAGAGAAAATAAGGGAAACTGTGGTTCGTTTTTTTATTTATCTTCGTTTATAATGTTAATAATAAATCTATTATATTTATCTTTTTTTAAAGAGGGGTTTTTCTAATTAATTAAAACAATATAACTATTAAGGAATAATATTCATAATTAAATTCAAAATGCATATGGAAAGAGGGAAGACCCCAAATAGGAGTATAGCTCAGGGATCCAACATCGACTAATACTCCACCCATGGTCTCTATTAAGAATGACCATTAAAAATGACTGGTCTTTTCTCAATCTCTAATACTAATATTATTTTGATGATGTCAAATCAAAATCATATATATATATATATATATATATATATATAATGTTATTGTGGGTATGTCTTTAAAAATAATTGCTTTTTATGATTTGTTGCCTTGGCCAATTGTGTTTTTTGGTGATTTTGAAGACTTAGAAGCTCTTAGATCCCAATTACCCAAGTTACTAGATAAACATCCTAATCATTTCAAAATTGACAATACCTAATCAAAAAAAAAAGTTTCACAATAGCCAACCAAAAAAATAAACACTTATATAAAAAAATAATATTAATTATATAAGTTTTTTTTTTTTTTTTTTTCAAAATATTCATTTTTTATAAATACTTTAATTAAATTTATAAATGGTTCTGAAAAAAAAAGGAATTAATTGAAAATCAAACATTTAATTTGACAAACTAATTATAATATAGACTTATTACCATAAAAAATTAAACTAATAATTATTTTAATAATTTTCTCTTAATGAAATGAACCTATAAAATAACCAAATGCAAAGATTGCATTGAGAATTTTTTTCTTCGGAAAATCTGGTATCTGAAACCTGTGTTGAAAATATTAACTTTGCTTTTCGTTTTATATTTAAAATATTGATTTAAAATATAATTATATTATTTAATAATTATTAAATTAATTTCTTTAAAATATAATTAAATTATATAATAAGTTTGTTATTATAATATTTAAAATTGAAAATTTTAAATTTTAATAATTTATTAAAAAATAAAATATATCTCTCATTTAGAAGTCTGCCTCTTTCTTCTTTAACCATTGACTTCAGATTGCAAAGATTATCTTAGGACTCAATCACTTGTATTTTTTATTTGTTAAGAGCTTTAGGAACCATGACATTTGACAAATAAATTGCTTTAACTTCCACAATAACATATTCGCCCACATAGAATAGTGGTTTTGTAAAACATTTGACGAGACTAATTATAGAAAAGGTTTTATCAAAATCCACTTGATGATTAATATTATTGTGAATATTTGTAGGGTAGTTTGTTTTACATTAATTTCCATTCTTAATTGTGACGATGAACTTGGTCTTCACTTAAACACATACTTAAACACATGTAATATGCAACTATGCCCCAAAAAAAACAAAAATTGATGAGTTTATCTATATATAATTTTAATGTAACAGTCAACACATAGAACTTACCATAGTAAATAAATAAAAAATTGGTTTACCATAACAATCCGGTTTATAACATGACAGTAATTATTTAAATGGGTAACGGATAAGGTTATTATATAAACAGTTCACCTTTGCAGTACAGTAATATTATAATGGAATTTAATAATGAGTTCCGTAGAACTGTAGTAGACTGGCACCAAGGCCGAGTTAATTTAATACACATGGATTACTAGCCATCGTAATGTACTTAAGCTAAACTTGATTGGTCGCTTGTTTAGTTTTCATGTGATTTGGTTTTGTTCACGTACAAGAGATCTACCCTTATGGTAACTTTGATATGCGAGATTCATTATGATCATTCATCCGGCCACTGGCCCACTGCCACTACTTGACAAATGTCTCTCATCGCACCGTCGATTTCTCGTTGATCCTACGGTGGTAGTTCTTTAGGGTTTTGATGACTTTGGCTCGTAACTGCTTTCCCTGCTCATTGTTGCGCTCCTGCGTGGGTCTGGAGAGGAGGGTTTTCCTGCCAGGTTTCTCTCCAGGTTTTCTTTTACTGTCACAGCGTTTTTAACCCATTCGACCTCGCATCCGGAGGAAATGTTTTCTACCCGGCGGCTCCTTTCTTCAGGTATTCGCCCAGTTCTTTTCGCAGGTGCAAATTCGGATTCATTTTCTTTTTTTTTCCTTACTTGCAGTCTTCCTCTTCTAGATTACTATTGCGATTTATCTCCTCTTATAACCTTTACTCTTTTGCTCCTTTCCTGTAGCGATACCTTGTTATTTCTGGTTTGGGGTTTCGGCTTTACCGAGAGCGGCCTCTTCTATGCTTGCTATAGGTATATGTTGGTTCGGCTTTCCATGGAGATTTTTGTTAAATGTGTTTATATTTGCATCTACTTTATTTACTACAGGGTTTGGTGCTGACTCCTGCATTGTTGAATTCTGCCGACAGATACCCTCAGCTGTCGCTCCTTTACCCTCAAAGGAACATCGATTGATCACTGGGTCTTGACGGCTCGAGCCACTTCTAGCCATGGCAACTATTCACAGGTACTTACCCTCGGTGTGCACGAATCCAGTGTTATTCTTAAAGATTTATGGAGTAAATTTATGATACCCATTATGGGTTTATTTTGCCCAGGTTCCGAACCTGTGGCCTTGCGCTTCACCGTCGGCGTAGGATTTACATAGGTTACGCTATATGGTCCTGAACATGCTTGAGTTTTCGGTTATTGCCTACGGCTCTGCCATTGGGTTCCACTTGTCGGATGCAAGCTCGTAAAAGTGATTGTCATGTATAATTTTGACTCTGGACATTGTCGGTTATTACCCGTGCTCTATTTTTTCCTTTGTTGCACTGACACAATGTCTCACCGCGGAATATGAAGATTGGTTCCACTCTGTGTATTGTGTATACATATTTTGTTTTATCTAAGTGACGAGCTGTGGCTCATTTGGGGTTTCACTTAAAACCTTGCCTCAGAAGTTATCGGTGTAATGCATGTTCGTTTCAGGGGTTTATAATGGCTTTGGTATACTATGAGTCCTCCTAATTGTTTAACTTGCGAATGTCTTTTGAATATTTACTGGTCTCCACTGCAAATCTTCTTGCCTGTGTTTTTTTTTAATTATCTTCTACTATATTTCAAGAGGGTTTCAAACCTCGACAATTAGTTAACAAGGGTTCCGCCATCCTGGGAATGAATTATCCTGTTTCCTGTAATATTTAGATTCTAGCAACTTAATCAGGGGTTCTTCTGTTTATTACAGTTAATGTTTCCTACTGGTTCCGTAGCCTAATATTCTAGCGTTACTACAGTTGTTTTCTTTTCGTTACTCGCAAGTTCAATTTCCAGTTTTCTGCTATCGGAAGTTATTTCTTTTTCAGAGTCAACTACCTTTAAGGTATTATTGTACTATACAGGACTTACTATCTAGCAATGTGAATCTTCGAGTTTTTCCTCTGCTACTGAAATGTATTTTCTTAAAGCATATTAACTTAAAAAGAATACTATTGTACTGTTCAGTAACCTAATATTTCATAACAGAGTTTTTTCTAAGTAGCATGCACAATAATATCCTAATTTAGACAGAATAAAATACTTCAGAAAGTTTTACTCATCTGTGATCCAACCATTCTGATGGTATGCTTTTCCTCCCGACCATGAACCAGGGCTATTATGTCCCACGGTTCCCCCCTAGCTTCAATTCCGGGCTTTCTGTTGAACTTAGAGTTCTGAAGAAGGATAACTAGGACATTCCGGTCCTCTTTCCTCAACTCTGACAGCAGTAATTTCTGGAGGAGAACTCGGGACAATCCGGTCCAGTTCTCCGACTCCAGCCACAGTCTCTCTTTTCAGAGAAAAAAAAATCCTTTCTCTAATGACTGTCTTTTCCTTTCCAGCCCACCCCTAACCCTCAGGATCCTTTACTTATCCCCAGAGTTTTCTTGGGTAGCTGTGGAACTGCTTTTCTGTTCAACTGCCTCCAGAATCTTGATTTACTTTTACCATCAGTTTTCACTCAGGAATCAATCCCACAAGAAAATATTTTTTTTTTCATTAAATACCAAAATTCGTTTTATTCTAACATTCCAATTAAAAGAGTAACAACAGTCTTAATTAATCTATAATTAATAAAAACTTATCCATTTGTTAATGGCTAAGAGGGTGGTTACCGTTTTCCCCCTCTTGAAGAGAACACCGTCCTCGGTGTTATTACTCTAGTTCTGTAAACAACTCAGGATAAGCTTCGCGGACAAAACTTTCGTCTTCCCAGGTAGCTTCCTCAGGTCCAAAGTGCTTCCATTGCACTTTAATCTGGGCGATGGCTCGTCTCCGGAGCATGATTTCCCTCCGGTCGATTATACTGTGTGGTTCGACCAGAAATTCCCCGTCTGGTTCTACCTGCACAAAGCAAACCTATGTCAATTTAATAAGTCTTTAATATCATATAAACATTAATAACCAGGCTCGTCTACTACCTGTATGTTCTGCCAATGTATTATGTGTCTTGGATCATGAACATATCGTTTTAGTAACGATACATGAAAAACGTTATGCACCCGAATGTGACTAGGTAGAGCCAAACGGTATGCTACCGGTCCTATTCTCTCCAGTATCTGGAAAGGACCGCAGAACCGAGGTGCTAACTTTGCACAAGACGCCCATCTCAAAGTGCTTTTCTTTGGTTTAATCCGGACATATACATGATCCCCAATCTCATATTCACGGTATGATCTCCTTTTATCTGCATACACTTTCTGCCTGTCCTGTGCGGCTTTCAAGTTCTGACGAATTTTCCTCACCTCTGCTTCCATTTCTGCTAACATGTCTGGTCCCAGCATGAGTCTATTCTCGGGACTGCTCCAATTGATGGGAGTTCTACATTGTCGCCCATATAGTGCCTCGAACGGGCTCATCTTTAATGATTCTTGGTATCCATTGTTATAGGCAAACTCTATCAAATGAAGATACTCCTCCCATTTAACTGGTTGCTGCATGACATACATTCGCAGCATGTCCTCCAGTACCTGATTTACTCGCTCAGTTTGACCATCTGTTTGCGGGTGGTACGCAGTACTAAAATGTACTTGCGTTCCTAATCCTGAAAACAGAGTCTTCCAGAAAGTTGATGTAAATTTTACATCCCTATCTGAGATAACAGTCTTAGGGATGCCGTGCAATCTGAAGATTTCACGCATGAATAAATCTGCTATCTGTACTGTCTTATAAGTGGAGTGGACAGGTATAAAATGTGCCGACTTACTTAGTTGATCCACGACTACCATTATGGAATCATTACCTCGTTTTGATTTCAGTAACCCGGTGATAAAATCCAACGATATCACCTCCCATTTCCATTCAGGAATGGGTATAGGCTGCATTAATCCAGCCGGATGCCGATGCTCTACCTTCACCTGCTGGCATTCTAAACATCTGCTTAGATAACTCGCGATATCCTTTCTCATGCCTGGCCAACAGTAGTCCTTCCTTATTGCTGTCAGCATTTTTTGATATCCCAGATGTCCGGCATAATTGCTTCTATGATACTCATCCAGTATCATGGTTTTTAATTCCATCCTGTTTGGAATAACTATCCTCTTTTTGAAAGTCAGCAATCCGTCCTGGTTAATTCCATAATCCCTTGGTACACTCTGTTCTCTGGATTCCTGCGTTTGCAGCCACAAATATTTGTACTCAGGATCCTTGTCTGCTTCTTTTCTGATTTTCTCCAGGAATCTGGTTTCAATCTGATTGATATATAACTCATAAACATTGTGCAATTTTCTGCTTAATGCATCTGCAACCTTATTCTCTTTCCCTTTTACATGCTGTAAATCGATATCAAATTCGCTCAAGAAAACATTCCATCTAGCCTGCCGGGAGTTTAAATCAGCCTGTTTAAAGTAGCTGGTTAAACTGCTATGATCAGTTTTTAATACAAATTTCTTTCCAAGTAGATAGTGTCTCCATACCCGGAGAGCGTGCACAACTGCAGTCAATTCTAGATCATAAGCTGAATATCGCTGCTCATGATCTTTCAGCTTACGAGATTCGTATGCAACTACCTTTCCTTCCTGTGATAACACAGCCCCAACACCTTCCTTACATGCATCTGTACAAACCTCAAATTCCTTATTCGGGTCTGCTACGCTCAACACAGGTGCTGTTGTCAATAACTGTTTCAATCTTTCGAAACTCTCTTGACATTCCTTGGACCATTTAAAAATTTTTCCTTTTCGTTGCAATGAGGTAATGGGAAAGGCTATGTTGGAAAATCCTTTTATAAATCGCCAGTAATAGCCTGCAAGCCCCATGAAATACCGTATATCTGCCACGTTCTGTGGCACCTTCCATTCCATAATAGTTTTAATTTTCTCCGGGTCCACTGCTATACCTTTTTCAGATATTACATGTCCAAGGTACTGTATTTCTCTTTTGAAAAAGTCACATTTATTAAACTTTGCGTACAGCTGGTGCTTCCTTAGCATCTCCAGTACCATTCTCAAATGTTCCTTGTGCTCCTCCACATTCTTAGAGTAGATTAATATGTCATCAATGAAGATTAACACAAAATTGTCTAAATAAGGATGAAAGATACCATGCATCAGCCTCATGAAAGTGGCTGGTGCATTCGTTAATCCAAAAGGTAATACCACGAATTCATAGTGGCCATACCTTGTGCGAAAAGCAGTTTTATAAATATCTTCATCCTTAATTCTGATCTGGTGATAACCAGACCGCAAATCAATTTTTGAGAACACCGTAGCTCCCCTTACTTGATCAAATAAGTCATCAATACGGGGTAAGGGATACCTGTTCTTAACGGTCAGCTTATTCAACTGTCGGTAATCCATGCACATGCGCATGGTTCCATCCTTTTTTTTAACAAACAACACTGGTGCCCCCCCAAGGGGATACACTGGGTCGTATATACCCCTTATCCAGTAATTCTTGGAGCTGCATCTTTAATTCTGTCAACTCCGGTACACTCATTCGGTAGGGAGTCCGGGAAACTGGTGAAGCTCCTGGTAGCAGCTCTATTGTAAAATCAACATCTCTTTTTGGTGGTAATCCGGGTACCTCTTCCGGAAACACATCCTTAAATTCCTGTATCACAGGTATGTTCTCCAGCAGAGCAGTCTTATCCTTGGCCCCTGGTAATCCAACTTGTACGGCATACAGTTGGCATCCCTTCCTAATACATTTTCCCATTTGAGAAGCTGTAATTGGGCGTAATTGTATAGGCTTCCTTATGCCTTGAATTTCTTGGCGATTCCCATCCTGATCTCTGTAACAAATTTTCTTTTCCTTACAATCTAGGAGTGTCCAATGCTTTTCCAGCCAATCCATTCCCAGCAGCACATCATAGGAACCCAAGGGCAGGATATTTAAGTCTACTGTTATTTGCTGTCCGCTGATGTGTAGTGCACAACCTGGTATCTTGGCATTAACTTTTCTTTTAGCTCCTGTAGCTAACTGAACCAACCAGGCCTTCTTAAATTTTTTACTAGGCAACTTACAGATTTCTACTAATTTAGGACTTATGTAACTTAGACTTGCTCCTGGGTCAACAAAACAGAAACAGTTTGAGAAAATAATTTACCTTCCAGCTCTATCATGGTAGGTTGAAAATAAGCTTGCCGGTCCTCCAATGCTGCGTTAATTCTGGGTATATTTCGGGCAACGTCCCCCACAGTAGAGGCCTCCTGTAAATTTGTTACTGCTTCCGTTTTACCCCGCTGTGGGCAATCTCGGTAGTAGTGCGCTGCTCCGCAGCCCCAACACTGCAGAGGTGCCTTTTGACTTTGAGTTTGCTCAGGTTTGCTAGAAGCCTCAACAGTTCTGTCTTCTCCAGGCCATCTAACCCTCTGATGGTTCCTGCCAAACTGCTTATTAATGGAATTCCTGGCTGAACTTATGAAATTACTGGTTTTACCTCTTTTAAAACCAGCACTATTTTTATTTTCTTTCTTTGTTTGCCACCCTTTACCTTGGTCCATCTTGTTTTTTGCTTGTTGGTAACACAGCCTCGCCTTCCTAATAGCCTCATCCATTGTCTTGGGATTTACAAATTCAATACGCTCCTTCATATGAGCAGGTAAACTGCTCAAAAACCTTTGGAATTTGGCCTTCTCATCTCTTAAATATGGTACGTAGCGCAGTAATGACGTGAACTTGGTGATAAACTCGTCCATGGTCATTTGTCCCAACCTCAAGTCATGAAATTCTCGAGCCTTTTCGTCATAAAAACACTCAGTCAAGTACTTGTCCTTGAAGTACTGTTGAAACTTATCCCATGTCACATCCTGATCCTCTATTCCCCGCACATTCTTCACTTCTTCCCACCACAAGGTGGCTTTATCTTTCAGCTGGTAAATGGCTAACCGTGCTTTAAGACCACTGTCGTAGTCATACACCTGGAAGTATTTATTCATGTTAATCAGCCATGCTTCTGTTACCTCTTCTTTTTCTCCATCGAACGTAGGTGGCTTTATTTTCCTAAATTCTCCATGTAATTCCACCTTCTGCCTTTTACCTGCCTTCCGTTCATTTTCATTCTCAGATTCAGCTTCATTAAAATTCCTGTTTAGATTACTTCGCTGTGACAGACTTTTTCCTTTCCGACTTGCGTCTTGTTCATCTGACTGCTGTTCGTTTCCATCTGGAAATTCTCTGCCAGCACTAGGTTTTCATTCCTTTGATTCTGTTTATCGGAGAGACTTTTTAAGATCCTCTCCTGTTCTTGCATCATTTTTGCATTTTCCCTTCTTACTCTTTCCATTTCCTCCTGCAACTGTTGTACTGTGTGCACTAAAATACGAGTCTGTTGTTGTTGTTCTTCCATCAGTCTGTTTGACCGTTGGTGCTGTTCTATTCCCAGCTGAACCCACATTTCTGGGTTACCCTCTGGTGGTGTCTGCATTTCTCCGCCACTTCGCGGTGGCGGTTGCGAGGGTGTTCGTCTCATTTGTCTTTCCATCTAATTTCTGAACTCTCTTTCTCTCTCTCTCTCTCTCTCTCTGTGCATGAGTAACATACAGTTTACGTTAGTCGACCCGTTAGGGCCCAGCATTGTAACGCTGCTCTGATACCACTTGTAACAGTCAACACATAGAACTTACCATAGTAAATAAAAAAAAAATTGGTTTACCATAACAATCCGGTTTATAACATGACAGTAATTATTTAAATGGGTAACGGATAATGTTATTATATAAACAGTTCACCTTTGCAGTACAGTAATATTATAATGGAATTTAATAATGAGTTTCGTAGAACTGTAGTAGACTGGCACCAAGGCCGAGTTAATTTAATACACATGGATTACTAGCCATTGTAATGTACTTAAGCTAAACTTGATTGGTCGCTTGTTTAGTTTTCATGTGATTTGGTTTTGTTCACGTACAAGAGATCTACCCTTATGGTAACTTTGATATGCGAGATTCATTATGATCATTCATCCGGCCACTGGCCCACTGCCACTACTTGACAAATGTCTCTCATCGCACCGTCGATTTCTCGTTGATCCTACGGTGGTAGTTCTTTAGGGTTTTGATGACTTTGGCTCGTAACTGCTTTCCCTGCTCATTGTTGCGCTCCTGCGTGGGTCTGGAGAGGAGGGTTTTCCTGCCAGGTTTCTCTCCAGGTTTTCTTTTACTGTCATAGCATTTTTAACCCATTCGACCTCGCATCCGGAGGAAATGTTTTCTACCCGGTGGCTCCTTTCTTCAGGTATTCGCCCAGTTCTTTTCGCAGGTGCAAATTCGGATTCATTTTCTTTTTTTTTTTCCTTACTTGCAGTCTTCCTCTTCTAGATTACTATTGCGATTTATATCCTCTTATAACCTTTACTCTTTTGCTCCTTTCCTGTAGCGATACCTTGTTATTTCTGGTTTGGGGTTCCGGCTTTACCGAGAGCGGCCTCTTCTATGCTTGCTACAGGTATATGTGGGTTCGGCTTTCCATGGACATTTTTGTTAAATGTGTTTATATTTGCATCTACTTTATTTACTACAGGGTTTGGTGCTGACTCCTGCATTGTTGAATTCTGCCGACAGATACCCTCAGCTGTCGCTCCTTTACCCTCAGAGGAACATCGATTGATCACTGGGTCTCGACGGCTCGAGCCACTTCTAGCCATGGCAGCTATTCACAGGTATTTACCCTCGGTGTGCACGAATCCCGTGTTATTCTTAAAGATTTCTGGAGTAAATTTATGATACCCATTATGGGTTTATTTTGCCCAGGTTCCGAACTCCGTGCCTTGCGCTTCACCGTTTCTGCCGTAGGATTTCCATATAGGTTACGCTATATGGTCCTGAACATGCTGAGTTTTCTACATGCCTCACGACTGCCATTGGGTTCCACTTGTCTGATGCCTGCAGGTGATTGCTGTTACATAATTTTGACTTCGACATCGCTCATATTACCCGTGCTCTATTTTTTTCCTCATTTTTGCACCGACACAATGTCTCACCACTACATGAAGATTGGTTCCACTGATGTATACATATTTTGTTTTATCTATGATCATCATGGCTCATTTGGGTTTTACTTAAAACCTCGCCTCATAAGTTACTTCCGTGTAATGCATGTTCGTTTCAGGGGTTTATAATGGCTTTGGTATACTATGAGTCCTCCTAATTGTTTAACTTGCGAATGTCTTTTGAATATTTACTGGTCTCCACTGCAAATCTTCTTGCCTGTGTTTTTTTTAATTATCTTCTACTATATTTCAAGAGGGTTTCAAACCTCGACAATTAGTTAACAAGGGTTTCGCCATCCTGGGAATGAATTATCCTGTTTCCTGTAATATTTAGCTTCTAGCAACTTAATCAGGGGTTCTTCTGTTTATTACAGTTAATGTTTCCTACTGGTTCCGTAGCCTAATATTCTAGCGTTACTACAGTTGTTTTCTTTTCGTTACTCGCAAGTTCAATTTCCAGTTTTCTGCTATCGGAAGTTATTTCTTTTTCAGCATCAACTACCTTTAAGGTATTATTGTACTATACATGACTTACTATCTAGCAATGTGAATCTTCCAGTTTTTCCTCTGCTACTGAAATGTATTTTCTTAAAGCATATTAACTTAAAAAGAATACTATTGTACTGTTCAGTAACCCAATATTTCATAACAGAGTTTTTTCTAAGTAGCATGCACAATAATATCCTAATTTAGACAGAATAAAATACTTCAGAAACTTTTACTCATCTGTGATCCAACCGTTCTGATGGTATGCTTTTCCTCCCGACCATGAACCAGGGCTATTATGTCCCACAGTTCCCCCCTAGCTTCAAGTCCGGGCTTTCTGTTGAACTTAGAGTTCTGAAGAAGGATAACTAGGACATTCCAGTCCTCTTTCTTCAACTCTGACAGCAGTAATTTCTGGAGGAGAACTCGGGACAATCTGGTCCAGTTCTCCGACTCCAGCCACAGTCTCTCTTTTCAGAGAAAAAAAAATCCTTTCTCTAATGACTGTCTTTTCCTTTCCAGCCCACCCCTAACCCTCCTTGGGATCCTTTACTTATCCCCAGAGTTTTCTTGGGTAGCTGTGGAACTTCTTTTGTGTTCAATTGCCTCCAGAATCTTGATTTACTTTTACCATCAGTTTTCACTCAGGAATCAATCCCACAATAAAATCTTTTTTTTTTCATTAAATACCAAAATTCGTTTTATTCTAACATTCCAATTAAAAGAGTAGCAACAGTCTTAATTAATCTATAATTAATAAAAACTTATCCATTTGTTAATGGCTAAGAGGGTGGTTACATTTAAATTAATATAATATCAAAAAATTAATATAAGATTTTTTTCTTTAAAATATTATAAAAATAAATCGAAATAATTTTTTATTAAATTGAAATAATTTTTTATTATATTATAATTTTTGTAAAAGTTTAAATTGCATTTTTAATAAATAAATTTTAAATTTTAAAAATAATTTAAAATATTCCAATAAGACATATTTAACTTTTTTATATTAATGGAACATTGCTATAATAAAAAGTTAGTTTTGTTAATTATTATAAAATATTAAAGAAGATAAAGGATTTTATTTTATTTTATTAATTTTTTTTCCATAAGAAAAAGGCTGGAACTGAATTTTATTGAAGTAAAAATTTAGTTTACATTTGTCTACACATTCCCACGTATCTATTATAAATATGTCTATGTTTCATAGCACATTAAACATATCATAAAAACACATCACCAAGAAACGGAAGCTCCCCTACTTATCTATTTCTATCATAGCGATCAAGTTATTACTGTTATAGTTAAGAGTCCATATACAAAATCTGTGTGAAGTTTTCAGAAACATGAGCGTAACATCCAGTCATTTACCATAAACATATATGTAAAAATTTCTAACAAGAACCTTAACAAAATTTGTAAAAAGAGAAAATCCAGTTATGGAAAATCCAATCTTCCATCCTCCAGAATGGCCTCTTGGTAAACATGAGAGAAATATATGTAATCATCATCCTCCCACAAGCCTTTCTTTGATAGGGATTCAACCTTTGTATTAGGCTCCCTGAATATGTGTTGGATGTGAAATGTGTGAAAAGTCTGAATGAGATCCAATGTACGTCTATGCCAATTCCTTAATAGAAGAGGATCAAATGATGTATCCCCAGAAATTCCCTGTATGATGGTTTGAGAGTCTCCATATACATGGATGTGATCCATCCATTTTTCATGGGAAAACCATAAAAGTCCCCACAGGGCCATCAATTCAGCCTTTGTATTTGTCCCCGGGCCACCTGACCATAATAATTAGTATTTTGTATCGCTGTCAATGTAAAGTACTGCTCCACAACCACATCTTCCATCCTGTGTTTCTCCATCAAAGAATCTCGTTGGCATGTTGAATACAAATATATTGTATTTAATAGACATATCCTTATCCTAATGTGGACGCAGGGTCATATAATCAAGACATCCCAGGATTTTAGAGAAGGTCCTGGAAATATTTAGAATTCCACCCCTAGAAATGACTTGATTCCTGGTCTTCCAGGTTTCCCAAAGTACAAAGAGGGGAATAAACAACTAAATTCCTCTTTATTCCAGTCCCCATAGTAAGAAGAATTCGATAGAGGAAAAAAATTTAATTGGGATACTAAAGTGATGAAAGATTAAGTTCCATACCTGCAATGTAAATGAGCAAGTGAGAAATAAATGAGAAGAAATTTCGGCATTCTTACCACACAATGGACATATGTTTGGACCCAAGAATACCCTTTTGCAAAGGTTGTCCCCGTGTGAGTATTTTGTTCTTCCATTCCATCCAAACAAACAATATAATTTTGAGGGGTGCATGTATCCTCCATTTAGGTGCAAACCAGGATGCAAATGTGCCCTGTATGGATTTGAACATGTATTTGTACTTTTTAGCAATGATCACGGAGCCCCTTCGAGTAGTTCCATGCCACATAATGGTGTCACATGTCTGTGCGCCTGTATACCAATATGAGAAGCATCCTTCCAGCGCGGAATGTCCTCATTCCACCCTCTGAGAGCCTAATCTAGAAATAGGATACCTCTATGATGTAGGGCTTCGATGGTATTATGAGATAATATGGAAGAATAAGATAAACATGGAATCCCATCACTTCCAATTAATATAAAATTACCTTTTCCAAAGTATTACTTGACTCTTCGAAAGTGTTAGCCCCCCATAAATTTTTGACAAGCAATTAGGAGGCTAAAATGTTTTTGAGCCTTCAAGGAATGCATTTCCCTCTGAAAACACATCATCCTTGAGGCCTCTTTGTGCCTTTGTCCTTTGGTAAAATCCCCTCTGCTGATTCCCATTATAAAGCCTCTCTATTGGTGAAGAAATGCCCAAAGGTCTCTTTTTCCCTCTTATTTCATTCCCCTCTAAGCCTTTGTTTTCACCCTCTTTCCTTCCCCTTCTAAATTCCCCACTCACCCTTCAATTCTTCCCAAAACCCCTTTCAAATTCTACCCACACCCCTTGTTGGGTCAAATTTCCCCTTATCCCTCTATCATTACCCTTTCTCGGCCTTGAAATACATTAAAATGGGCCAAAACCCACTTTTTAACTTTATAATAGGGCTTAGCCCCTTTCCTGCCAGCCCTTTTCAACCACTTCCCCATATACCCATAGCCCAAGACCAAGCGCTTAAAGCCTTGGGAGCCAATCGCAATCGGAGTGTCGGGCGGGCGCTTTCCTTTGTAACATCGAAAAAACTCCGATGCGATTGGTTTGTTCTATAAGTCCTCCGCCGCATTTTACACCGTTGATCCGCCGTTTAGATCGGACGGTTGGCGCTTTATCGCACCCCCGCCCAATCGCAATCGGAACTTTCAATCGCGCCACCCTTAGCCCTTCGCGATTGCGATCCGCCGATCCATTCTCTACCGTTGATTCCCCTGTAGATCCGACAGTCCACGCACTTCCCGATCCGCCCGATTGCATCCTCCCTTCCGATCACTCCGATCGCATCCTCCCTTCCGATCACTCCGATCGCAACTCCTCTCCCGATGACCCGATCACAACTCCTCTCCCGATCACTCTGATCGCACTTCCCCTCCGATTGCACTTTCCCTCCGATCGATTTCCCCTCCAATTGATCGCATCGCACATTCTCCCGATTGCGATTCCATACTTCCGCCTTGTCATATAATATAAGGTCCTTCCCTTTGTAAATTGGAAATTTATATTGTTTTTAGTTTTACATAGGGTTTTCCCCAATCGCATCGGAGGTCTTGTGCTTACCACTCCACCCTACTCCCGACTTCGATTTCCGATTGCGATTCGTACCTTTGGGTCCCACCATATGGTTCCCCCGCTATTCATAACAAAAACCCATTTTTCCTTTGTAAATTTTAAAATTCATTCGTTTTACTATTACAAAGGCTTTCCTCCCAATCACAATCGCAAACTTCTCCCTTGCCACTCCTCCGCTCCCTCCGACTGCGATCCTCTGATTTCATCCCTGCCATCGATTTCACATAAGATCCGACGGTCCTGATCTAATCGTCCTCCACCATGACCGGGTCCCACATCCGTGGCTCCGCTTCATATTTTTTCCGTGTTTTCCTTTGTAATTCGCTCAAGCGAATGATCTTTGGGCTTTTACACTAATAACCATTTCTTCCGCCACCACTTCCCGGATTTGTAACAGGTCTATTTTATTATGCAGACAGCACAGAGATGGCCATTTCAGCATTTTCCAGCGGACCAACAGAAGAGATTCAAATGGGGTTAATTCTGATTATTGATGTAATTAATGTTTAGCTCCGCATTCAGAGGAAAGGATGCAGTCGAAGACCAAAGTACACGAAACAAATCCGTATCTGTGTTTAATGTCATGCAGAGCACCGTTTTTCCAAAAGGACCCCTCCTACAGAAGTCTCCATGCCTCCTCGAGCCCTTAAATATATTTTACTGACAGAAGCTTTTTTAAGACTGCCAGACAACAGTTATGGAGGTATGGAGAGGCCCGTAGACTTTCATCCGGTTAACCAAATTCAGAAAGCTACCAAAGAGTGCCAACGGTCGGATTTCTTCAGAAGAACATACTTGGAGTTAATAGCAAGACTTCTGGACCATGCTTCAGAGTACACACAGTTAATGAAGAGCCATTCTGTGGAATGGGAATTCGACCTACCTCCCCTCAGTCTTAATGAGATCCATTCAATGTTTATCATCTACTCCTGTTGTTGTCTTCCCCTATAAGAATTCCCGAGAACATTTTGAAGAGGTTGTTGTTCGGCTGCTGCCGTTGTAGTTAGAGGGATTCTGTTTTGATTGTTAGAACAATTTTGGGAGAAAGTAGCAGAGTAGTTTGTATTGTAGTAGGCTGGGAGGAGAAGTTTGGATTGTAACATCCATTGAGCTCAGTGTATGTGACTGGTTTTGCATCAATTAATCAAAGCACATTTCACAGGATCCTGGTCTATTACTATTGGTGATGTTTTCCTAACTTTGTTTGTTACATTTTCATGCTGTTCATTGTTCTTTTGGGCTTGCATCAGAATATTGGCATATGATTTACCCTTGTTAGGTACCCTATGTTTCTGCTCTCCTTGCCCTCTATGTTTTCTGCAAAATGTGTTATCTAAGGATTGGTTTCAGTTAATTTAACCAGTGTAGTGGATGTTATTTCCTGCTAGCTGATGTATGGATTAAATGAATATGTTCTTCGATGTTCTTGTTGGGTTTAAGCTGGAAGATTTGGGAACACTGGGGATCAGAGTTAGCCTTGTCCACTAGGATCCTTATGCAACCAGCTGGCCTTTATAATATCTCTTGTTAAACTTATCTCTATTTTCCCTTGGAGCATGCTAAAGCTGACCTGGAGTTAAATGACCTCTGGTCCAATCTATAAGCTACCCCTTTGTCCCTCTATTGAAAGCTGCCTCTGAGAATGTCCAAGCACGTCTGGAGTTAAATGACCTCTGACCTGATCTATAGACAGAAATTAGGTTGCTTTCCTTCTTTCACTTTCAATCTTTAATGTTCCATCCCACCATCTAATCTAAAAGACCCTTTAGTATTAGATGACTTGCCCTCTGAAAGCTTTGGCTAGTTGTTGCAAGTAATTCCCTTTCATGACTCTATAGCCTAATGGATGGCACTTTCTTGACCTATCCCCTTTGTTGAAACATCCTCCTGCTTTGTTCCTTTCCTTCCATTACTTTCTCAGCCTATGATCTCATGACCAACCTAGCAACCAACCAACCAAATCATTTTAAACCTACCTTTGTGCTTCATACCTAGCCTAACATCTCATTTAAGCTTCAAAGATATATATCATTCTTTGTTATATGGAGAGATCCCTCTCTGGGTCCAGGAGGGCTAGATCCTAGGGCCCCAAAGTGGTTCTGATGTTGTCTCATCTTTTGTTCTTGCCAATCTGGCAAAAACATGGGAACCCCAACATAATGGCGACTCCACTGAGGAATAAGACCAAAAGCTTGATTTGGTAAATCACTGTGGTGGACAGTAAAATTGTACACCATCCACCTGGCGACTCCAAAATTCCTGAATGATTTAAGGACTCCACTGGTGATCAGTAGGCCGCTGATTATCTGTGTGTTCACAAGACTCCACTGGGAGACCATGTCGCAGTAACAACATCAACCATGCTAAAGATCTAGTGACTTCACTAATGGAAGACTCTGAACGATTTGCGGAAATGCATCCAAGCCTCATAGCATAGTTTCAGGATGGAATAACAAGTGTACTGGCAGAAACTGAATGGGAGGACCTTCCAAATATTTTCCTTCTCAGCTCAAAACTCGATACTCAACCTTTGCTTAAGAAAATGTTTCTAGATTCGGTGGTTGAGAGATATGAAGCTGAGATCGAGCTTTTGAACTCACAGGAAAGATCATATCAGTTCAGAGACCCCAGAGCATTTTTGGAGAGTCTCCAGCCCCCTAAAAAAGAAAGAAATTCTGCGGCTTTTTGAAGTACAAGAAGAAGATGACCCTGTTCTCAAGAGCCACATTGAAGATGCAGTGGAAGATGCACTAATCGAAGCTGCCCAGGACGCAGACATCCTACCAGTCATGGAAGGCCTAAAAGAAGAAAGCGTACATCATCTGTTCACTAATCCTGTGGTAGAATATATGGAGGCCCTGATCAGTCCAAATACTCCAGCATTGATCCTTAGCACGGGCCAAATTCATCAAGAGTGGTCACTACTGATGGTGACCTCAGTTTTGAAGAACCACATGCAGAGCACCCTGTGGTTATCTCTGACAGTCAGTCAGTGCTCATATCCTTTTTTGTTACTGCTTGACTGGCTGCATTGGCATTATTGTATCACCTAGAACATCAGATATTTCCTAGTAGAGTAGGGTAGGTAGGAAGTCTGAAATAAAGCTCAGCATGTGAGCATGTAGTTAGTTGCTTAAATTTCTGCAAAGTCCAGCAAGTCAGACAGTCTAACCCTGGCTTGACTGTTTTTCAATTTCTGTCTTAGAATGTAGAGAAGAAATCTGCTAGACAGTTTAATCCTAGCAGATACTAGTTTAGGTAGAGAAGCTATGATGGCCAACAGTCTAATCTTGTCTCATGGAGTAATAAGGGTAGAAGTAGAATAGGTTTATTTTCTTGTTTGTAAAAATTGATGATGTAAAGGGTTTGCAAGTCCAAATGCACCCAGAAGAAAAATGTTAGGACTATAGTGTGGGTAGGTAGTTGTTTGGGAGGAATTTTACTGCTGATATGATGTATTCATGATCTGTGGCAGCTGATCCAAGAAAGAAAGGGATGTGCCAAGCAGCAGACATCTAGCCTACACCAAAGATCATTCTTTGAATTCTTGGCTCCTTCAAGAAGAAGCCATCCCCACGTGGAGCCATTGTTAGCCCCTCATAAATTTTTTAACAAGAAAACAGGGGGCTAAAATGTTGTTGAGCCTCCAAGGAATGCATTTCCCTTGAAAACACATCATCCTTGAAGCCTCCTTGTGCCTTTTGTCCTTTGATAAAGTCTCCTCTGCTGATTTCCATTATAAAGCCTCTCTGTTTGTGAAGAAATTCCCAAAGGCCTCCTTTTCCATCTTATTTCATTTCCTCTAAGCCTTTGTTTTCATCCTCTTTCCTTCCCCTTATATTTTCCTTTTTACCCTCCAAATCCTCCAAAAATCCCCTCCAAATTCTACCCATACCCCTTGTTGGGTTTAATTCATCCTTTATCCCTCTATCGTTACCCTTCCTTAGTCCCAAAATTCACTTGAAATGGCCTAAAACCAACTTTTTAACATTATAATAGGGCCTAGCCCCTTTTCCGCCAACCCCAACCACTTCCCCACATACGCCCGATACCCAAAGACCAAGCGCTTATAGCCTGGGTGCTAATCGCATCGGAAGACCAGAGCGAAGCGTTAAAATTCCTTTGAAAGACTTAAAAAATCTGATGCGATTGCTTTACTCTATAAGGCCCGCGACGTGTTCTCCACCATTGATCTACCATGAAGATCGGACGGCCGGCGCTAATCGAAAATCTTATTAATCGCAATGTTTATGTTAAGTCCCCCGATCGGCTCATTGCAAATATTTGCGATGCGATTGATCACAACTTAACTCCGATCATCACAATCACAACTCCCCTTCGACTGCTCCGATCGCATCGCAAACTCCGATTGCAATCGCAAGTTCTAAAGTGTGTCTCCCTTCCAACCCTCCGATTGAAACTTTCTAATCTCATCCTAGCCGTCCATCTCCCTACTGATCCAACGGCTCAGCGCTGATCGCAGCATCGCTCGTCGCCCCTCTTCATTTCCCTCCGATTGAATGTGGGTCGTTGATATGTTCCAAGATCCAACGACCAGTGCTCAATCGCGCGCCCGCTCCAATCGCAATTGCATTTTCTAATCGCTGTCACCTTCGGCCCTTTGCGATTGCGATTATCCCGATCAAATCACAGCCGTCCGTCTATTCCACGATCCAACGACCATCGCTTGATCGCCCCGATCCCTCCAATCACAATCGCAAAGTTTGAAATGTGTCTCTCTCCGCTCCCCCCGATTGCGATATCCCGACTTGATCTCGACCGTTCGTTGGATCTGAGATCTAACGGCTCATAAATAAATTGCCCTCTGCCATGACCGAGTCCCACATCCGTGGCTCCGCTTCATTGTTTTTCCATGTTTTCCTTTGTAATTCGCTCAAGCGATGATCTTTGAGCTTTTACACTAATAACCATTTCTTCTGCCACCCTTCATTATTTTCACTGATCTCAATTGTTCCGCCACCGTTCCTCCGGGCCTCCGTAGCATTCCTCTGCCACCACTGCCCGGGTTTGTAACAGGTCTATTTTATTATGCAGATAGCACAGAGATGGCCATTTCAGCATTTGCCAGCGGGCCAGCAGAAGAGATTCAAAGGGGGCTGATGCCTATTATTGATGTAATTAATTTTTAACCCCGCATTCAAAGGAAAGGACGTAGTCTAAGACCAGAGCACATGAAACAAAGCTGTATCTATGTTTAATGTTATGAAGAGCACTGTTTCTCCAAAAGGTCACCTCCTACAGAAGTCTCCATGTCTCCTCGGGCCCAGAAATGGTTAATTGCACTGACAGAAGATCTTTAAAGACTGTCAGGACTATAGTTATGGAGGTATGGAGAGGCCGCGGACTTGCACCCAGTTCACCAGTTCCAGAAGGCTAGCGCAGATTTCCAAACACCAGAAGGACTTCAAGAAACATCAGAGGTCAAATCCGACCCGACAGAGATCTCCAAACCAGTCTTCAGAGTACAGTGCAGAGCTATTAAGCAGAGTGGGCTCAGACTCTTCCACCACTCTGTCTTAATGGATCCATTTAATTTGTATCTACTCCTATTATTCATTCTCATATAAGAAATCTCGGAGAACATATTGTGAAGGTTGTTGTTAGGCTGCTGCCGTTGATGTTAGAGGGATTCATTCTGACTGTCAAAACAGTCTTGGGAGGGATTAGCAGAGTAGTTGTTATGTAGGAGGCTGGGAGGAGAAGTTTGGATTGTAACAGCCATTGAGCTCAGTGTATGTGACTAGTGTTGCATCAATTAATCAAAGCACATTTCACGGGATCCTGGTCTATTACTATTGGTGATGTTTTCCTAACTCTGTTTATTACATTTTCATACTGTTTCATTTTCTGCTGGCTTGCAACAGAAATATGGCATAGGATTTACCCTTGATAGGTACCCTATGTCTCTGCTCTCCTTGCCTTTAATGTTTCTCTGCTAAATGTGTTGTCTGAGGATTGGTTTTAGTTAATTTAACCAGTGTAGTAGTTCCTTATGCTGCTAGATGATGTATGAGTTAATTGGAATTTGTCTTTAGTTGTTCTTTTTGGGTTTAAGTTGGAAGATTTGGGAACACTGGGGATTAGAGTTAGCCCTGTCCACCAGGATCCTTGTGCGACCAGCTGGCCTTTCTAAGATTTCTTTGTTAAACTTATCTCTATTTTCCCTTGGAGTATGCTAAAGCTGACCTGGAGTTAAATGACCTCTGGTCCGATCTATAAGCTGCCCCTTTGTCCCTCCATCGAAAGCTGCCTCTGAGTATGTCCAAGCAGGTCTGGAGTTAAATGACCTCTGACCTGATCTATAGACAGAAATTGGGTGTCTTTCCTTCTTTCACTTTCAATCCTTAATGTTCCATCCCACCATCTAATCTAAAAAGATCCTTTAGTATTAGATGACTTGCCCTTTGGAAGCCTTGGCTAGTTGTTGCAAGTAATTCCCTTTCATGACTCCATAGCCCAATGGATGGCACTTTCTTGACCTATCCCCTTTGCTGAAACATCCTGTTGCTTTGTCCCTTTTCCCCCATTACTTTCTCAGTCTTTGATCTCATGACCAACCCAGCAACCAACCAACCAAATCATTTAAAAACCCCCCTTTTGTGCTTCATACCTAGCCTAATATCTCATTTTAAGCTTTCAAAGATATATCATTTTTTTCTTTACTAGAGAGATCCCTCTCTGGACCCAGGAGGGCTAGATCCTGAGGTTCCAAAGTGGTTTGATGTTGTCTTATCTTTTGGTATTGCCAAATCTGCCAAAACATAGGAACCCCAACATAATGGCGACTCCGCTGGGGACTGAGTGCATTTATCTTACATACTCTTAGGCACTCAAAAGACCCAAAATCTCTGGTTAGATTGGCATTCAATTGCTGATGGTGGACAACATCCTGCTTCAAGCATTCATATACATCCACCTGGAGACTCCACACTCCATAACTCCCAAAGACCAAATGACTCCATTGGTAGAAGACTCTGAACTGGTTGAGAAGAAGAAGTAGCCTTCTTTGCATAAGCATGAATCCAAACATGGACAGGGATCCAAAGTGTGATGCTTTAGAAGATCAATTATATGAATTAATGAAAATGTTTGCTAAAGTGCTGGAAATGTACATGGCTAATCTGAATGCAAATGATGATTATTTAGAACAACCCATGCCTCTTCCAGAACAAGAACAAACTCAAGATCGAGAAGATGAGCAAGACATGTATGATGCTCAAGAATATATAGAATACGAAGAGGAAAGTGATCAGGAACCGCTTGATTGTTTACCTATGTCTTGTGTTACATTGACTAGAGAAGATCAGGACCTAATAACAAAGGCTAATAGGGAACACTACCGCGAGGAAATAAGAGACCACATAGAAGAGGCAGAATCTGATGTGGAAGAAGAGGCTCAAGAGAACATCCCGCCTCCCAGTCAGCTAATGCAAGAAAAAAAGGATTGCTGCTCTTCTGTCCATGATGAAAGGGAAACCCCCCTTTTGACAGAAGAAGAAATCGATCAGATATTAAATCAGCAATCCACCTCCGAGGTCTTTTATAGAACAGATTACCTTGCTCACTCGTCTATTGAGTTTGATGATTCAGATCCAGAAGACTCCTCTGTGGATCAGGACGAAGAAAGACCTGCTGAAAATCCAGAAGGTGTGCTGGGTGACATTACTTACAGTTATGATTTTCCTATTTATGATCTGTTTGATGATGATTGTTTTCAAAGGGAAGCCGAGCTTGCAAGACCATCATCCTTAGATTCATGGGAGGAAGATCAGAGCCAGCGATTTTAGAGAAGTAATGAAACCAGTCATCATATCTACGATACTGATGGAGAGAGCTACGAAAGTATAATAGTAGATGAAGATTCTTTGAATCTTCATTCTGCTTTACCATAGATCATCAGGGAGACTGGTAGCCAGCAACCTTTCCTTTCAGAGGAGGAGGGAAGCAAAGAAGAGATTCTTGAGCAAGCTGAAATGAATGAGCCTCCTTTTGAAAAAGAGGAAGCAATGGAACAAGCCCCTACTCAAGAATACATAGATCTTTTCACGGAGCTCAGCACCTCAGAGCAGAACATATCAGAGCTCCAAGAGGACAACATTGCCATATATGATGAGTCCTCCAGTTTAGAAAATGAAGAAGATGAGGGAGATTCTCTTTCTCAAATGAGTCTTGTTCTTGATCCAGTGGAGGAAGAAGAAATCCTGGTTGAAGCCTGCCTGCCAAACATTCATAGCTAGGTGTCTTTTCATGATCCTTATGCTCATTTCCTGCATACATTTGAAGAAGGATCAAAGGTCTTGTTGAGCAGCATGTTGCAAACAGAAAGAAATTTTTTCAAAGCTACTGTTACTGAACAAAAAGAGTGGGATCTGCCCTGCCTATCCAGCCTGCTCAAGGAGTTGAGCAAGAGAGACCAACCATGGGATCATTTGATGGACTGGTTGCATTGGAAGACATTGTTTGTAAGCTAGACTTGTAAATATTCTAGTTAGAGTAGGGTAGGTAGGAAAAGCTCAATAAAGCTCAGTCTATGAGCATGTAGTTAGTTGTTTAAATTTCTGCAAGGTCCAGAAAGCCAGACAGTCTAATCCTGGCTTGAATGTTTTCAATTTCTGTCTTAGAATGTAGAGAAGAAATCTGCTAGACAGTCTAATCCCAACAGATATTAGTTTAGGTAGAGAAACTATGAGGCCAACAGTCTAATCTGGTCTCACGGAGCAATAAGGGTAGATTTAGAATAGGTTTATTTTCTGTTATAAAAATAAATGATGTAAAGGGTCTGCTAGTACAAATGCACCCAAAAGAAAAAATGTTATGACTGTGGTATGGGTAGGTAGTTGTTTGGGAGAATTTTACTGCTGATATAATGTCTTTAGGATTTGTGGCAACTGATCCAAGAAAGAAAGGGATGTGCCAAGTAGCAGGCATCTGGCCTACACCAAAGATCATTTTCTGAATTCTTGACTCCTTCAAGAAGAAGCCATCCCTATGTGGAGCCACTGTTAGCCCCCCATAAATTTTTGACAAGAAAATAGGGGGCTAAAATGTTTTTGAGCCTTCAAGGAATGCATTTCCCTCTGAAAACACATCATCCTTGAAGCCTCTTTGTGCCTTTGTCCTTTGGTAAAATCCCCTCTGCTGATTCCCATTATAAAGCCTCTCTGTTGGTGAAGAAATGCCCAAAGGTCTCTTTTTCTCTCTTATTTCATTCCCATCTAAGCCTTTGTTTTCACCCTCTTTCCTTCCCCTTATAAATTCCCCACTCACCCTTCAAATATTCCCAAAACCTCTTTCAAATTATACCCACACCCCTTGTTGGGTCAAATTTCCCCTTATCCCTCTATCGTTACCCTTTCTCGGCCTTGAAATACATTAAAATGGGCCAAAACCCACTTTTTAACTTTATAATAGGGCTTAGCCCCTTTCCTGCCAGCCCCTTTCAACCACTTCCCCATATACCCGTAGCCCAAGACCAAGCGCTTAAAGCCTTGGGAGCCAATCGCAATCAGAGTGTCGGGCGGGCGCTTTCCTTTGTAACATTGAAAAACTTCGATGCGATTGGTTTGTTCTATAAGTCCTCCGCCGCATTTTACACTGTTGATCCGCTGTTTAGATCGGACGGCTGGCGCTTTATCGCACCCCCGCCCAATCGCAATCGAAACTTTCAATCGCGCCACCCTTAGCCCTTCGCGATTGCAATCTGCCGATCCATTCTCCACCGTTGATTCCCCTGTAGATCCGATAGTCCGCGCACTTCCCGATCCGCCCGATCACATCCTCCCTTCTGATCACTCCAATCGCACCATCTTCCTGATCCACCCGATCACATCCTCCCTTCCGATCAATCCGATCGCAACTCCTCTCCCGATGACCCGATCGCATCTCCTCTCTCGATCACTCCAATCGCACTTCCCCTTCGATCGCACTTTCCCTCTGATCGCTTTCCCCTCTGATTGATCGCATCGCACATTCTCCCGATTGCAATTGCGATTACCCCCCGCTCCCGATCTTCGATTGCGATTGACCCGCTGGGCCCACCGTACCATACTTCCGTCTTTTCATATAATATAAGGCCCTTCCCTTTGTAAATTGGAAATTTTTATTGTTTTAATTTTTACACTGGGTTTTCCTCAATTGCATCAGAGGTCTTGTGCTTACCACTCCGCCCTACTCCCGACTCCGATTTCTGATTGTGATTCGTACCTTTGGGTCCCACCATACGGTTCCCCCGCTATTCATAACAAAAACCCCCTTTTCCTTTGTAAAATTTAAAATTCATTCGTTTTACTATTACAAAGGCTTTCCTCCCAATCGCAATCGCAAACTTCTGCCTTGCCACTCCTCCGCTCCTTCCGACCGCGATCCTCTGATTTCATCCCTGCCGTCGATCTCACATAAGATCTGATGGTCCTAATCTAATTTCCCTCCACCATTACCAGGTCCCACATCCGTGGCTCCGCTTCATATTTTTTCCGTGTTTTCCTTTGTAATTCGCTCAAGCGAATGATCTTTGGGCTTTTACACTAATAACCATTTCTTCCGCCACCACTGCCCGAATTTGTAATAGGTTTATTTTATTATGCAGACATCACAGAGATGGCCATTTCAACATTTTCCAGCAGACCAGTAAAAGAGATTCAAATGGGGTTAATGCCGATTATTGATATAATTAATGTTTAGCCCCGCATTCAGAGGAAAGGACGCAGTCGAAGACCAAAGTACATGAAACAAAACTGTATCTGTGTTTAATGTCATACAGAGCACCGTTTTTCCAAAAGGACACCTCCTACAGAAGTCTCCATGCCTCCTCGAGCCCTTAAATATATTTTACTGACAGAAGATTCTTTAAGACTGTCAGACAACAGTTATGGAGGTATGGAGGGGCCCGCAAACTTTCATCCGGTTAACCAAATTCAGAAATCTACCATAGAGTGCCAATGGTCGGATTTATTCAGAAGAACATACTTGGAGTTAATAGAAATACTTCTAGACCATGCTTCAGAGTACACACAGTTAATGAAGAGCCATTTGTAGGTTTTAACCCTGAACAGAAATTATCTACACACAAATCTTATAACAGAAAATAAACAATAGCGAGAGCATAAAACATAAAACAGATAAACACAGAGATTTTCCCCTGGATCCCAAATCGGGATGACCAGCTTGATTTTTCATTATATTCCTTTTATTGTTACAACACATATATATACATGCCGAAGCATACATAAACCCCAATCCATTAACCCTGGATTAGAACATAACCGTAGTTCCCTTGACTGGATCTACAAAAATACCAGGGGCCGAAAACCATCGAACCCCAAAACCATGTGCAAAACCATGCATAAAACCATGGACGCAGACTACCCAGTGGAAATTAAGGAACCAAAATTTTCGCCGGGGTGCTGCCCCGGACCCCGACAGGGGGGGCTACCGCCCCCCCTATGACCCCCCTATTGCGCCCAACGCAAAGGGGGGGCTATCGGCCCCCCTCTTACCCCCCGTGCGTGCTTAGTCATGGAAAGAATATAACACATACCCAACCCCATTCTGCGGAATGGGCATTCGACCTACCTCCCCTCAGTCTTAATGAGATCCATTCAATGTTTATCATCTACTCCTGTTGTTTTCTTCCCCTATAAGAATTCCTGAGAATATTTTGAAGAGGTTGTTGTTCGGCTGCTGCCGTTGTAGTTAGAGGGATTCTGTTTTGATTGTTAGAACAGTTCTGGGAGAAAGTAGCAAAGTAGTTTGTATTGTAGTAGGCTGGGAGGAGAAGTTTGGATTGTAACAGCCATTGAGCTCAGTGTATGTGACTGGTTTTGCATCAATTAATCAAAGCACATTTCACAGGATCCTGGTCTATTACTATTGGTGATGTTTTCCTAACTCTATTTGTTACATTTTCATGCTGTTCATTGTTCTTCTGGGCTTGCATCAGAATATTGGCATAGGATTTACCCTTGTTAGGTACCCTATGTTTCTGCTCTCCTTTCCCTCTATGTTTTCTGCAAAATGTGTTATCTAAGGATTGGTTTCAGTTAATTTAACAAGTGTAGTGGATGTCATTTCCTGCTCGCTGATGTATGGATTAAATGAATCTGTTCTTAGATGTTCTTGTTGGGTGTAAGCTGGAAGATTTGGGAACACTGGGGATCAGAGTTAGCCCTGTCCACTAGGATCCTTGTGCAACCAGCTGGCCTTTACAAGATCTCTTGTTAAACTTATCTCTGTTTTCCCTTGGAGCATGCTAAAGCTGACCTGGAGTTAAATGACCTCTGGTTCGATCTATAAGCTGCCCCTTTGTCCCTCCATTGAAAGCTGCCTCTGAGTATGTGCAAGTAGGTCTGGAGTTAAATGACCTCTGACCTGATCTATAGACAAAAATTAGGTTGCTTTCCTTCTTTCACTTTCAATCCGTAATGTTCCATCCCACCATCTAATCTAAAAGACCCTTTAGTATTAGATGACTTGCCCTCTGAAAGCTTTGGCTAGTTGTTGCAAGTAATTCCCTTTCATGACTCCATAGCCCAATGGATGGCACTTTCTTGACCTATCCCCTTTGCTGAAACATCCTCCTGCTTTGTTCCTTTCCTTCCATTACTTTCTCAGCCTATGATCTCATGACCAACCCAGAAACCAACCAACCAAATCATTTTAAACCTACCTTTGTGCTTCATACCTAGCCTAACATCTCATTTAAGCTTCAAAGATATATATCATTCTTTTTTCTATGGAGAGATCCCTCTCCGGGTCCAGGAGGGCTAGATCCTAGGGCCCCAAAGCGGTTCTGATGTTGTCTCATCTTTTGGTCTTGCCAATCTGGCCAAAACATGGGAACCCCAACAGAAAATACCACGACTTAATATTTTGAAAACTTGCCCATATATAGGACTTTTTGCTACCAATATCTGACTTCCTGAGCCAGTAAGAGAAGTGTAAGTTCTTTAGGTATTTAGCAAAGATAAGGCGAGCCCATAAACCATCACCAAATAACGCCCTCCATAATTATTTCAAAAGCAAGGATCATCCAAAGACACGGGTATTTAGAATACCCCACCCATCATATTATAGTAATATACAAAGTAAGTTCCTTAGATAAAACACCAAAGGTCACCTCTCGCAAAAAGATCACAGATCAGTACACCAGTATTTGACATGGTTAAAAACCTTAAAGAGGGAAATAGTCCACAACCTGAGCCAACACGACCACTTCAGGTAATTGATTAATGTAAAGAAATAAAATTTACATAAGCTCCTCTCATAAACGATCACCAGAAAAATGACCCTCCATGTTATTTAAATAGAAATCATGGACAAATCAGGTGTTACGCTACGAATCAAGTGTCGGTAATAGAGGAGAGAATGAACCATCAGATCACTACATATCGTGACCATCAGATTCTAAGTTACAAAAGTAAATACTAAAGAAACACACTTTACCTAACTTTACGCTAGACCAAGTTATACTTAACTATTTCCTATGTGTCATAATATCCTAACATCCCCCCTTAAGAACAACTTGGGATAGGATTGAAGGATTTACAAAGGTGACACAATAGGAGAAGGAAGGAGACATTAGAGCCTATCCCCCCTTAATGATAACTTGGGCCTGAACTCTAAGCATAGATCAAAGCTTGGTAAAATTCACTTTTGTGAAAGCCTTTGTAAAGATATCATCAACTTGATCATTGGTTGAACAATAGTGCACTTCAAGAACACGATCACGAATGAGATTTATGATGAAGTTTATGTGTAGCTCAATGTGTTTGTTGCGCTGATGCTAAATTGGATCTTTTCATAGCTGAATGGCACTCAGATTATCACACCAAAGTGTAGTTGGATGTTGCTAATGAAGACCAAATTCGGATATGATATGACGAAGCCACAAGGCTTCCTTGCTGGCTCCAACAACACCAAGATACTTTGCTTCTGTTGAAGAAAGAGAGATGGCACTTTGTTTCTTAGAAGACTATGTAATAGGTCATGAATCAAGAGTGAATACATAACCTACAATAGAATTTAGATCATCAGGGTCACCAACCCAATCAGAATTAGTGAAACCAACCAACAATGGAGACACTCTTGCACTGTAATGAATCCCGAACTGAACTGTACCTCGAACATATAAAAGTATTCTTTTAGATGCTTTCTAGTGACTTTCATGAGGTTTGTGCATAAACCGAGCAACAAGACCAATGACAAAGGAAAGGTCAGGATGAGTATAAGTTAGATACAAAAGTTTACCAAAAATTTGATGATATAAGGTAGCATCAACCTCAGGGGAACTAAAAATGACTAAAATCTTGACTCCAGACTAAAATGGATAAATGGCTATCTTACAGTATTCCATGTGAAAGTGGCGTAGAAGATCACAAGCATACTTTAACTGAGAAAGGGTAATACCTTATTTGTATTGCAAGACTTGAAGACCAAGGAAATAATGCAAGTGTCCTAAGTCTGTTATTTCAAACTTATTTTTGAGGCTATACTTCACATGGTTTATATGGTTGGGATCACAACCAATAAGGATATGATCATCAAAATAAAGAACAAGGGTGATTAAGGACTTACCCGCTTTCCTGGTGTAGAAAGTGTTGTCTGAATGACATCTATAAAATTAAATATCTAAGATAAATCTATCCATTTTGGCATACCAAGCCCGAGGGGCTTGTTTGAGACCATAGATAAACTTCTTAAGGCGAAAAACAAGGCTAGAGTCTTTTTGGATAAATCCAGGGGGTTGTTGCATGTATATTTATTCATGCAAATTTCCATGTAAGAAGGTAGATTTAACATCCATCTGATGGACTTCCCTTTTAAAGGAGGCAACAAGGGAAAGAACACAAGGAAAATTTTAAGAACCCCCCTAAATTTATATGTATAATAAATGGGCGAATCCCCATGATACATAGGAAAAATGGAAGGCGATTTTATTAATAATATAATATGTATATATAATTTTTTTGGCAAATATCTCACGAGATTATATTATCTTGTAAAATCATGGCGAATCACCAGTAAAAATGGCGAATCACCAGTACAAAATGGCGAATTGTTGTCTAGTGGAGTTCGGGGTGTTGGTTCCAATGAAGATATGGTAGTTGAACCAGGAGTTGAAGGAAGCGAACCATCAAGACCAAGCATGGCACATGGTGACTCGTGAGGGAAGTAGTTCTCATAATGCGTTCTAGTTCTACTAAGCGTAGTGTTGCCGCTCATGCTACTACTAGTACTGATATTGAGGTTGGAGAGGAGTTTGAGGAAGCATGGAAGGTAGAAGTGGTGGAGAATTACAAAGAGAACCCCATGATGGGCTCCATTTTTCCCTTTGGTATTTGGGCCTGCAAGATCTTTTGTCCATTGAACCAAAAATTAACTTTTCAACCAACAATCAACTTGACTAAGTTGATTAGGTACGATTCAACTTAAACTAATCTTCAAAACTATGCTTTACACTATCCCATATTTATCACACTAATGCTACACAACATTGAGCATTTGCATCCAACTCTCATACATGCACACAAAATTTTCATTAACATCTATAATCCTAACCAAGTGAGAATTGATCAACAATTTGCACCAAAGTTTGTTATAGTGTTGAAAGTTCATAAGAAATTTAGATCCATGGTACCTTAAATAAATTTTGAGATAACATCCACAAATTCGACCACAATAGAGAAAACTTGTGATAAATTTTAAACCTACAAAAATTAGGATTCATGTTCCTAGGAATGATCATAAGAAGTAGTTGACATATAGGTCGAGTTTTGAGCCTTGACACATTGATAATGCAATGTCTTAGGTCAAAACTCACACATTGAAAAGTCGTCAATGAAGAGAAGAAAATATCATTATGAATTACACATACTCCAAACTTCCTACCAAATTCTACTTAGTTGTATGCAACTCAGCTATACATAATCTTATAGTAAATACAAATTCCACAAATCCTTCTTCACATAGCTAATAAATGGCCATTGGAAGAGCACCCCTTATATAATAGTAATAGTAGCAATCAATAGATTATTTCATATTGAACTTCATAGCCATAGCACTCCTATGTATTGTATGATGTATTGTATCATGTTGACTGCTATAACTTGTACTTTCTCTCTCTGCTGAATTTGAAGAATAATAAGAAGATTTGATCAAAGGTTTTTTCCCACATTGGAGTTTTTCCCTGGCATCCACCAAAATATTGTGTCCTCTTGTCTTGGCCTGTATTCTAGTTATTTTCTTATGTTCTATCAACATTTACTATCAATGTTAATGTGATTGCTAAATAGGAAATTGAATTGGGCTAAAAGATTGAAGTAAATTACTCCAAGCATAGAAAATACCATCGTTAACTAAAAATTAACACATTTTTTTATTAATATGTTTCGACATTAATTACAATTCGTTTTAGATCCAAAAATATAGGATCCAATCAACCCAAAATAGGAAAATAAATTATCATGACAATAGTTATCTCATGATCCTCCGGATGATCTCGAGCTCCACTTGGAAATAAAGCCATTTATTGGACACACATCACCGTTCAATATAACAAACTAAATTCTCTAGAAATTACCAAGGTAAATTCAGAAAATTAAATTATGCCCCTACATCAAGACATGACCGTCTAAAAATTAAATGACCATCTAACAAGTGGAGCAGAAAATGTTTTTACAAATGCTAGTTCTCTTAGTGCTTTCGATATGGCATCCTCCACAACTACTTGATATGGCCAATCATCATATATGAACAAGGTCTTTATGATTATATCAACTAATAGTGATGCACACTAAATATTGACTTCTCCTACACATTCATAGTAATTAGTTCATTGCAAAAAATAACAATAAAAATATAATTCAACAAGAAATGAGGAATTACAATATGAAAAAATTATCCAAATGATCAAACAATGATGTTAGCGTGAAAAAATTAATCCAAATGGAAAAATATTATCCACATCAATGCCAAATTTAATATATAATAGGTTAAATCTGAGATGGAACAAGAAAAAATATTAGAACAAAGAAAGGGTTTCCAAGTCCATGTGTGAAGGTTCGCTGCTACCCTAAAAGGCTGGAAATATGTGTTTTTTGGGACTCAGAGTGATTTCCAAGTCTCATTAAGGATATCTAGTAGGTCATCAAGCCTTTAGAAAAAGTGGGAATGAAAGGAGACTTGATCCTTTTGTTCAAAGGTGCCCATGCACATGGTGGCTCGAGACCAAAAATGGAAGTTCTGGTCCTATATAGTATCAAAAGGGTGTGATATGGTAAAGGCTATTACAATTCTGGATTTCATGAAAGGAGAGATAGCAGAAAATAAAAAAGAATATATGGAAAACCATCTGATTTGGAGATTTAATAGGTAGTCGATCTTGAGTTTCAACAAATGAACTAAAAGACCAATTTTTTAAATGGGTTGAAGCATGTAAGGTTTTATTCCATGCTCCAAATTTTATTTATTTTTCCTTTTGAATCTTTGAAGTCATAAGAGACACTGATATGGGAAGGTTCATGGCTCTATGGTAATGATGGATTAGCAATAAAGTTGTGGTTTCATTGATTTAATCTGGAACCCATGAGCCATGTGCCATGAAACCACTAATATGGGAAGGGTCATGGTTCTATGGTATTGTTGGATTAGCAATAAATCAGTGGTTCCATGGTTTAATATAGTGGAAATGGAGTTATTTTTCAGTCCTGAGTCCTAGTTATAGTGTTGCTCCCAAAACTCCTTTTAGCTTCTAGGAGTTGCTTTGGCACTCCCACAGTATGTGACTATTGGATGGTATTTTTTAGTCCCATTGACCTAATTTGTTTGGTCATTCGTAGACATTAATAACATTATATTAGTAATTACCATACATAATGGGAAAGGAAAAGATATTGGGAACCCTGGAGTCTATTGGTAGATTTTTCTCTGTAATATTGTTAACGTAGTGGTATGGAGCCTTTTAGTAGAAATGTTTCTACAAGTGGGTTTTATTGTTGTTAATACATCTACATATTTATCTAATTCAACTTATATGAGAGCGAAGTTTCTATAGATCGCAAAATATACTTATATGAGCTCATCACAACTACACAATGTTTCCTATATTCATTAAACAAATTGTTGCAACCTAGACTTATAAAAATATTTTCTTAATCCTTTCTAACATGGTATCACTCAACTCAATACATACCTTAAAAAATCTCTCTATTTTCACTTCACCTACAAATAATATGGATTTTATACAAGATGGGAATCTGCTATCAGAGATAATCAGAAAGCACAATGCTTAGATGGTCTTAACAAGAAAAAAATATCGGGTGTTTTGTAGATATTTTGAATCAATTTCATCCCACCTTGTTAGCATCAACACATAGAAGTGTTTGAAGCCAATTAATTTCTCTTGTACTAGTCGATAAGAAAATGACATCATAGATGTGAATCAAATCTTTAAGCTACATACAATCCTTCCTAATATTCGATAGTTCATCTCTTGTCACAAAATTTCCAAGCATTGGAATGGTTATAGAAACACCCTCTGCTTCATGCTGAGTAAGGTTTGAACCAAAAAAGTTTAGCAAAATACAGTCATGTGGATCTCAAAATAAGGAAAAAATAAATCAAGCCACTAAAGGATATAGAAACTACCATACCAAGAAAAATGCGCTGCAAATTCTCTATTGATACATTTCCTTTTAGTTGACCTCCATTCAAACAATCATCATGAGTATATAAATGTTGGCATAGAGGATTCGACATAGCCACATGATCATGGTAAATTAACGTAATATTTCTAACACCCCAAGCCTACATATTGAAAAAAAAACACATTACCTTTAAAGACAAGTAGTGACTGTAAGATGCATTCTCATGTAAGTTAATGGCACCTACCATAATATTACGAGGATCCTGACACCCAAGTGTACCATCTCCAGGAAGAAGGCATTTTGTAGATGAAAATAATTTCAAGTCTAGAGATGGTAGAGCACACCATCTAATAAGTTTCAAATTTAGAACTCTTGCTGATATAGCCAACCTGGAAGTAGTGTCACCTATAAGGTAATTAACATATCATTTATCTTATTGATACGAGTAAGCTACTCAAACTAACCTCTTTGGATCCATATAGATTGCAAGATTAATAAATGTAGGTCCCATCTTGCCATGTCTATTCAATTCCCATCCAACTACATTACAAATGAGTTTGCAATTACTCTAACCTTGACATATCCAAACTTTGACAGCTTAGTTGAGGAATGGGAAAAACTTGATAATAAGCAAACATGAGATGATTTATTTGTTTTATGAGTAATGTTGATTCCCTTTGTGTTTTGCCTACCTGGTGGAGTAGAAACCAATATATCAACAACAAGACATTATTTCAAATCTCCAATACCTCCTTTCTCTATGTAGCATAGAACTATGGCCTTTTATAGGCCCCACCTCACCACAGAAAATGGAAAAAAGTGGCCAACCAGGATTGGTTGGAAGGTGGCATGGGTCATAAAAACCAAGAAGCACCTACCAAGTCATATAGTTTTCAAATTCAAGTAAAGAATACGAGGAAACTAAACAAAAAGATACGTTTTGCATTTCCATTTTCTAATCAAGCAAATACTTTTCCTTTCAGTTAAATTCAAAGAATATTTAATTGTTCTTATTGTACAAACTGTCATCATAAATTTATTCTACTTAAATAAGATGTGTTAGATATATACACAAAAAATTATTAGTAGCACAACTATGTTAGTATTTTTAAAATAATTTTATAGCTTCCTCAAGAATATTGTTACAAAAAAGTATTCCATGAACTCACCTTCCAACCTTCTCACTAGGATGCTTCACAATCTCTTAATAGTCGTAGTCTAACAACAACATCAGAGATTATGTGAACCAAAAAGAAAGGAACACCTACATTTGGCCAAGTCTTGTTTCTGTGTGAATCAATATATGTTTCGATATTAATTAAGGCTTGAGGATACAAGACATCAAGTGAAAACAACCTCAAATATCACACATTGACCTTCACCAATAACTGCAAGCATATATATTTTTGTTTTATGAAAGGGGGCTTGTGCTAACCTGTAGTTGATGTTGACTAGTGTCATTCATTACAAGCTGCTAATAAGGTGGATTTGGAACTAAAAGTATGATGAAATATTTTTATTAATTATGAAAATATGGAGTAATATTATAACATTGAGATAAAATATTGTTTATAGGTTTCAGGTGCGGATGGAAGTGAATGAAAAATTTAGGAAGTTTTGTTTTGAAACTTTCATATACCTATGGTGGTAGAATACTCATGCCACAATTGGTAGAACTTTAGAAATTTGAACATCTGTAGAACTTCATATGTAGTATATATATTAAACAAGATGGCCACAAACGTATGCATCATGGGTATGTAAACCCAAACCTAGAGCACATCAAGCAAGTACTGGTATATTTCATACTTTGTACCTAGTAGTACAAGAATACTACAAGTACAGGAATACAACACCACATATTGGTGTGTATTGTGACCATCCGGGTATGATAAGGCCCTCCTTAAAAGGAAATTTAGTGTGGATTTCCCATAAAAAGTGTTTTTTCTTTTAGAAAGAATGTATAAAAATAAAAGGAGAAGGTGGGTTGAAGATCTAAAACTCTAGCCTATCATTTTCTAGGTGCAAGGAAAAAGTGTATAAATCATGCTTGGGGGCTCTTCATCTGATGTGGGGTGCATGATATGTTAATAACCCTTGGTTGTGCCATGATGGATATTCACACTCAAGATAGCTTGCTTATGGGAATTTCTAGACCTTGTCTTGATGCTTATGTGGTACACTTCCTTAGATCATTGGAGATGTTGACTACACAATTATTTTCATGGAATGTTTTGACACCTAAAATGAGCCTTGGGTGCATGTTTCATAGAAAAAGAACTATCACCTCTTGAAATCCTCTCACTTTTGGTTTTTTGTTCCCAACAAAAAAGGGGTATCTGTATCACCTGCCTATGATCTACAAATAAATCACTGAGAATGAACTATGCCAAAAAGTAAAATAAACAAGGAAAATAGTAATAATATTTGGGAAGGATCCAACAATAGGTGTTTTCCATTGGGTCTTGAAGTCAAATAAGAGATAGAGAATTCTAGTGAGGCATCTATGTTAGATGAATCTCACTACGTAACACTATTTTGAACCCTACAACATATGCCTAGACACAACCCTACTCTTATTGTTTAAACCTAATTAGAGGAAATTTCTTACCTTACCAATCTTTGTGGTCAAGGACCACTAGGAAAATTCATAATAATCTTAGTGAAACCAGGGGAAAAAGGCCCACACCATGTCACAAAATTGACTTGACTAGGCTGAAAAATAGAGATGTAAACATTCACCAACAATGGAAAATACATGAGGAAGATGACCAAGTGCCCAAGCTTTACTCATTCCAGATTTTCAGGCATTTACAAGTCTTTTAGATTCTAAATCTGCAATGGAAGAGATCAAAACTCCTAGAATTCATCCTCGTTGCAATGAGTTTTTTTATTTTAAAAAGCTATTCCTCCTTGAAACCTGCACATTAAGTCCCAAAATTCCTGTGCATGCCGCCAAAATAGAATTAGGGAGGTGTACCCTTCGGTTCAGTATGCATGCATCTGAGAATTCATACCATCCATCTTAGTGATATTCCTCTCTCCTTGTGTGCACCAATATGTTAATCCATCAAATTTAAATATGTACCCTGTTGCAACAGTCCAAAACCATCCATTGAAATGAATATCACAGGTGAAAATTCATGCGATATGACATGTAGCAAGCATATTTTAGAACTTTTTAGTAGATATTTTGTAGATATTTTGAATCAATTTCATCCCACCTTATTAGCATTAGCACATAGAAGTGTTGGAAGCCAATGAATTTCTCTTGTATTGGTCAGCAAGAAAATGACATCATGGATGTCAATCAAATATTTAAGCTGCATACAGTACTTCCTAATATTTTATAGTTCTTCTATTGTCACAAAATGTCCAAGCATTGGAATGGTCATAGAAACACCCTCTTCTTCCTACTCAGTAAGGTTTGAACCAAAACAATTTAGCAAAATACAGTCACATGCCTCTCAAATAATTAACAAAGAAATCAAGCCACTAAAGGATATAGAAACTACCACACCAAGAAAAATGTGCTTCAAAATCTATGTTGTTGCATTACCTTTTAGTTGACATCCATTCAGAAAATCATCATGAGTATATAAACACTAGCACAGAGGATTCAACATAGCCACATGATCATGGCCAATTAATGTGATATGTATAATACCCCAAGCCTGCATATTGAAAAAAAAACACATTACCTTCAAAGACAAGTACTGAGTGGAAGATGCATTCTCATGTAAATTAATGGAACCTACCATAATATTACGAGCAACCTGACACCCAAGTGTACCAACTACAAGAAGAAGGATAAGGATACCCTTTGGAGTTCCTATACTGTATAAATTCAGAAGATCCAATAGCATTCCATCAAGTCCATTCTTCTGAAGATTGATACCTCCCTCTGATTGTTTTTTGTTTTTTGGGCATTTACATTTGAGGATGGATCATGATCACTTACAATTTTGGGGAGGCCAACTCAATGAAAAGAAAACATTTGGTTTGTGATGTGTTATTATTATTTATTTCCTTCAACATTGAGGGTTCTCTTATGTTATAGTATCGGCACTAATATTGTTGATATTATTATATACCAGAAACAAGTGACAATGATTTGGTTGTGGTGATGATCTTGAACCACTGACTTGCTGGATCACAACTAGAATCTCGGCTCAAAAAATTGCATTTGTTAGTTACAACAGATGGTATGGATGAACCATCAAGACACACTGTAGTTCCTTCTTCTACCTTTTCAGATAAATGCAATTTAGAATCTGACATCATGCTCCATTGGGTATTGTCACCCATACAAAACATATGGTAAGCAAAAAAAGGCCACCTCAAAAGTTTTGCCACTAACTGATAACCATCAGATGAAAGGGAACTCCTCTGGCTTAATAGGAATTGCTGAAAAACATATGCACCCTTAATGGCAATTTTTGGCAACTTTCAAATATAAAATTTAGTTGATACACAAGGAATACAAAACCAAAACATGCCAATTTTTGAAAGGGGTAATACATATGGCACACACACAAATATATTTCAACTATAGGTATGCCAAATATGCTTAGCTGCATATTTGAGTTTAAAAATAAACTTTGGCACAATCCCAACCACAGCAGAGGGCAATTGTAACGTCTCTGTATTTCATTTCCCAAACAGTGCAGTGTTGTGCCCTTCCAAACAATCGTCTTCCAATAATGTAGGACTAGAAGAAAATTCCTTGGCTAGATTTCGTGAAGGCTTCACAACCTGGAAAGAAAACACTATTACACAATTCTCAACGATGTGAAATAATATACTCAAAACTCAACCATCTAAAATTATCATAAATGGATGAACCTTCACTGCAAAAAATATTGCTTGTTCAAACCTTTGTAGGGGTTTCGCCTTTCTTGATTTTCAATCCCTCTCGTAGCCATCGTTCTGCTGTGTGCATAATCTGGACACATGTTCGAGGATAGACTGGTTGTCCAACACAAAAACCAAGTGCAAGGCCCTTTGGATAAAGTGTGATATTTCATGAACCATATTTCAAGAACATACAGATGATGACTTCTATATGCCAAAAATAGATGAATATTGGCTTCTATCAACAAGAATAAATGGCAGTATTGTTGCTTACATGCATATCATTACCAATAAGTAAAATTTAAGACAGAAAGGAAACAAAAGTAGTACATGCGTACATTCGACATAATTAATGCAAGATCAAGGGAATAAAACCTGCTGGTTGGTTGGAAGTGGCTCAGTTAAAATAAGAAATCAAAGAGAAATATAACTTCTGTTCTAAAAATAAGAAGAGATATAATGGGAATTATCCAAATCTGATGCATGCATGCTCTTCTAGTTTTCTGAAAGACAACCAATTTGCCTCTGAGAGGCTTAGTACTAGTAGTGCACCATAAATAGGTGATTGTAATAATATAGAGGAATTATGGTTTCTTGTGATCTTTCCACCCATCACACCATCATCAGAATATCCATGGAATTGGTAGTGTATCTCCGACTATAGGTAATAGAATCACAAATATATCCCAACAAGAAACTATCTAATATATGAGGCTCATTCATAGATCAATTCAAATCTTTATAACAAGGCATATGGTAGGTGTTTGTCAAGAATCACTAGGGATCTCTCCTCATCTCCATCTCATCAGATCTTTAAACACAAAAAATAGTTCGTCAAGTCTAGGTATTCCATCTTAACTTTACATCGATAAACGAGAGGGTCATCATTTGATAGGTAGACATCATCAAAATGACATATCTCGTCCACTTGCCATAATCATCAAGCTATCTGCAACCTGCCCCCTTCCTATTATTGACCCATAGGTTCATGTACCAAAAACATTAATCATAATCATGAAACATCTAAGGTAACAGACATATATATCAAGCCATCATCAGTGTCATCATACTCAGCTATGATGACTTTCTTTTATCAATAATCATTGGGAAAGAAAAGTCATTGGGTCATTTTGCCAGGTATTTTATAGCTCCCTCTAAGGCCTTGCTTTAGGTGATAATCTAGCTTTTAATCACGAGCTCCTCATACAAGAGATGAGACTTTCCATGATGCAACTGCAACAACCAATTTCTAGGAAGCTTGCTTTAGGTCAGAGAGGAAAATTCTGAAGAATCATCATGGTCCTTCTTCAACCAGGGTGAAGAAATCCTCTCATGAGATTATCCCAAAAATGCTCCATTATCCTTCAACGCTAGATGAATGCTACCAATGCATCAAATTCCCCAATCCATGATGAGGAGGGTCCTTCACATTCAGGCATCCATATCCACAAGGCCATTCTTTATAAGTTCCTAACGTAATGCATCAAAGAGCCCAATTACCCAACCAAGATGCCAAAATTAGGGTCTTCTGCTTATCGTGCTTGTTAAGACGCAAAATCTGTTATGCAATTTCTTCAATGTACCTCTATTTTCATGCTCATAAGGATTGTTACAAGGAACTGCTCCAATGTGCCATGCACTTTTTTACTCCTAGTTGCCAAACTTCCAAGGGGTACCCAAATGTGCCAACATAAAGGTGTTGCATGAACTTGCATTGATCCAAATGCTAGAAAAAGATGTGAATGGTTGCTACCATACACCATTATTACGCCTGCAACTATTGCCACCATTCAAAACTATAGTTTCCACCACCACTGCTCCAAATTTCCATAGTCACTACTCCTACAGTCCTCCTACACTTCACTGCCTAAAAACACTATGTTGATTAGCCAATTTGATTTCTATTGCTCAACTCATCAAGCTCCCTTAGTAATTAAAGTCAAAGTTACTATCTTATTGATTATTGTCATCATCACTCTCAGTGGTACCTCTAACGTCTCTGTTCAAATAAACTTAAATTCTCTGGTCAAGTTATATCAACTAGTATCATACATTGATTAAATGCATCTGAAGCAACCTGCCTACTATTCTCTGTTTTGCATGTGTCAATGAGAAATATACCTTAAGTGTGATGATTCCTTTTTGTTCTAAAGCTTCTTGCTATCAACATTATACCACAAGGTTTAGGCTTGTTGATGCCTTTTAGGATCCCTTTAGGTTGTTGGCCTTGTTCTGCAAACCACTCGGTCAAGGCAGTGTTAATGACTATAGTATCATGCCAGCAAACTTTAGAAGATCTTTGTGCTTAGCGAAACTGTATGATCTTCAGAACTTACTCACCACAGGTATACTTCAGTTAGGCCCATAGGAGGACTATCATGAACACTTTAGGATTATTTTCATACAAAAGGTTGTTGTCACAAGGGTGTTGTATCAAAACACTGCAATGATAGTCTTAAGCAACTGTTGTAGGGCAATGATGAACCTTGAGGATTATTGTTGCAATAAGATAAAGCTATTATATATAGTGAGACTGCTTGACAACACAACTACTGTGGAAATGATGAGATGTTAATTCTGATGCCCTTTCACTTCTTCAACTTAAATATGCCAAGTGAAAGTAACACATGTCTTCACTTAGGTCATTACTTAAACTGATTAGAGGTATGCTCCAGTACAATCATAACCAATCATTCAAGGTGGGATATCAAAACAATAAACATGCCCCTGTAGGTTGATCAAACTTTAGGTGTGAACTAAGATATTTAATGAAATTGGAAGATTTCATTCCTTAAATGCGAATGTCGTAAGAGCTTATAGGGATGATGACATTGTCATGGTTTATACTTGATTCATCAAGAAATTCGATCATATTTGTGTCAAATCACAGATCAGGGTGCCCAAAACTGATCAGCGATCAAAATAACCATTAGAAGAGGAATCCAGGGCACATCTCTGTCATGATTCCATTTCAAATCATAGGATCATATCTAGGCAGAGGTATCTTGGATTACTTATTCATGTTAAGTATATATATATATATATATATATATATATATATATATATATATATTTAATAAATATCTAGAGATGCATTAGAAATTCCAATTTTTGGTGTGCTAAAATTCTCAAAACACCAGATCTACGAGGACATATAACATCATCCTTCTAATCATTTATAGCCATTTAGATAGATTTTCCTAGGAAATCTCGAAAAAGGCAAAAACATTTGTGTTTTTAGCACTTATAGACCTTTCTTTCTACCATCTCTCGGTAGTTATCTTGAAAAAGTGCAAGAATTTGGTTTAATGCAGCTCTGAATTCTCTCTTCCACATATTCTTAAGATCTATGATTTGAATCATGGCATTGACACCACCAGGCTTGAAATCAAGGAGCTTGATTCCCTTCTCCAAAATTTGGACCCTCTATCTCAAAAACTTTTTTAGCTTCTCATCGTCTCCAAAGATCTTCTGGTAGAGTTCCTTGTCTCGAAAAATCCCATAAGCAATGTAGCACACAGGGTGGCCCACTTTATCATAACCATGCATGAAGGCCACTGAATTCAAATTCTCATAAAATTTTAGATCCTCTTCAACTATATTATCAACTCCAAATGCCTTCCTCCATGTCACACTATTTTTCAACATGATGAATGCATCATTCACCCTAAAATCTCTGGCACAAAGAAATTTAATAAGTATAACATCAGTCTCTAGGCAAAATAAGCTAGGGAATCCACTAAGTGTCCATTAATGTAGGTGGAAGGTTCATATTGATCATAATTGTTTCTCACATCAGTAAACCTATCCATGTTGTCTGGGCCTACTGCCACAACTCCCATCAAGATGTTGGGATTGGGTGCACTGCTGTACAAATATTGGAATCCTTCTTTGCAGGGAATGGGTTGAGGATTATTGGCCTCAGAGGGCAGAGAAGAGGCTCTGTGATGAATAAGTTTTGGATAGAGGCAATCATATCCAACCATGTATGACATCCTCATAGGACTATCTCCTAGTATGAAATCAACCTTCATCAACACAAAATTGATTTAGATCCTGCATACATTAATAACTTTTTGAAATAATAGGAAAATTAAGCATTGGGCTATTATGAATCTATACCTGGAATTTCACAAGTGCTCTTAGCCCGTGAGGAGTGACTATCACTGTCCCACCACAAGTTACTACTTATTTGGAGGAGCTCAAGTAGTTTTCATATGTCAAGAGAAAGAAGGAAGAAGATGTAACGTATTGCAAATTAGTATCCTGCAATGTGAAAATAAGACCTCCTGCTTATACAACAACATATAGTGTTAAATTTAGAATAAGAGAGAGCAAGTGTGCTATATTTCAATGCCAGTAAAATCTATGAGATCGCCTCGAGAATATTGAGCATGTGAATAGGGTGTTCTAGCTAGGAAAAAGATATCAAATAAAATTGTATGCATGCCCTTTGTATTCCTGAAGGGAGTGCACATTTCGTATCAAGAACTCCTGCACACAAATGACATTAATACAATTAGTCATTTACATAGAACACCCAATAGACAATCAAACTGTAAAAAAAAGTCTCCCTGTAGTTAATTACAATAATAAAGAGGTAGTTTACTATTAAAATCTATTAAGGAATACATATGCGAATTTAGGAAGGGGTATTTAATGCTTTTGGATTTAAACATGTTACGTCTTAAAACTAAGCACATGCTATTGTACTGATTGCTGAACTTATGAGGATTGCAGATTCGAGGAATATCTAGGAATCTGACTGTCACTAGAAAGGTCAAACAATTGACCCTCTTGTAACCATCAGATTTCAAGATATTCCGGGAATCTGCAATCAACATAAGAGTACCTTTCTACTAAATTTTAGGAAACCACAACTACCTTCCATGCTTCCCAAAATAGCCTCGGTTTCACCCTAAGAAAACTCGAAAGAATCATAATAAGCTGATGC
>CM076573.1:46067519-46133124 GCA_034641835.2 Pinus albicaulis | reverse complement strand
TCTCCCCTCCCCATCCTCGTTACATCAGCTTCAGAGTCTCCAAGGGAAAGCAAATTTCTTACGTCGTTTCATCCCAAACTACGCCGAAGTAGCCAAAGGATTTACACGACTTTTAAAGCAAGACGTCCCTTTCTGTTGGGATGAGATTGTTCAGGATTCTTTTGATAGGCTTAAGATGTTTCTTTTCAACGCTCCTCTATTACGTCCTCCGAATTACCATCATGATTTCACCCTCTATCTAGTTGTCGCCTTCAATACGATCGCCATGGTTTTGGTTCAAGATGATGATGATGGTAACGAGCACGTCGTTTACTACTTCTCTCGGAACCTTATCGACCCTGAAATTCGTTATGCACATGTCGAGAAGTTAGCGCTAGCTGCGGTCCAGGTCGTCCAACGTTTTCATCATTACAACATTTTACGCACAGTGACCGTGATTTTTTATTGTAACCCCATGACCTATATTCTATCTCGGTAGTTGCTGGGGTCCAAATACTCGAAGTGGATCTTTATCCTCCAAGAGTTTGATTTGGAGTTTACTACTGCCAAATTGAAGAAATCACTTGTTTTCGCTGATTTGATTTGTTCTCTCCCCGCCGACTCTGCTCCTTCTTATTCCAAGGATCATATTCCAGACAAAAATATTTTCTTGATTAGCACCCTCGATCCGTGGTACGGTGATATCATCGCGTATCTCCAAACTTCTACTTTCAGGTCGAAGTTAACGAAAGATGCCCGATGCCTTATTCAGCATCAATCGCAACCTTATCGTATTGTTAGAGATACCCTCTATCATGTTGGAGTCGATTCTGTACTCCGTCAATGTCTGACCCTCGAGGAAGCTGAGAAAGTTTTAAATGATTTCCGCAGTGGCACTTGTGGTGGTCACATGTCTGGTTATGCCACCGCACAAAAGATACTTCATCCTGGCTATTTTTGGCCATCCATTTTTAAAGATTACATTGTTGCAGTACGCAAATTCCATGGGTTCCATATATATCAACACAAGATGCGTCCACCGCCTGTTCCTTTACACCCTGTCATTACCATTGGTCCTTTTCCCAAATGGGGCATCGATTTTATGACGTGTAACCCTCGTTCGGTCGGGGGGCATTTCTATATTATCGTCGCTGTCGATTATTTTATGAAATGGGTTGAATTAATGGCTACACTGGCTGTGAACAGTAAGACAGTGGCACAATTCATATCCAATCATGTTATTGCTCGATTTGGTGTCCCTCAAGCCATCGTTACCGACCATGGTTCTCATTTTTGGGATTATATGATGGCGGAGCTGATGTCTAAGTTGGTTTTGCGTCACGACAGCCCAACGCCTTATTATGCTCAAGCTAACGGCCAAGTTGAAGCCGTAAACAAAGTCCTTGTTACAATGCTTCAAAGAACAATTGGGATCCATAAATCAAACTAGCATCTCATGTTGTTTTCAGATCTATGGGCTTACCAAACGTCGATTAAGAATGCTACCGGATTTACCCCGTTCCAGTTTGTATACGGTTTGGAAGCCATTCTTTCGATTGAATGTGAAATCCCTTAACTTAAATTAGCTATGGAATTACTACCTAATACTTCGCCTGAAGAAGAACGTCTCCTCTACTTAAAGAGATTGGACGAAACTCGTCGCTTAGCTGCCTTGGTCATCGAAGCACAGAAGAAGCGATTCAAAGCCCATTTTGACCAAATAGTTTCCCCTCGTTCTTTTATCGAAGGTGATCTCGTTCTCCTATACGACCAAGCTCATGACAATTTGGGGGCAGGAAAATTCCAACCCATGTGGCATGGGCCCTACACCGTCAAATGTGTGTTACGGAATGGGGCTTATGAGCTTATTGACTATGAAGGTTATCCATTATTGCAGCCCAGAAATGGGTTGTGCCTGAAAAAGTATTGTACTTGAGTCATTCATGCATGATATGTGTACATAGGTGATTTTTTCATTTTTGTGCATGTTTTGGTTAGATGTGCTTTGTGAACTTTTTTCTGCTTATTGGTATTGTTTGTTATGCAGATGTTTATTCCCCCTTATGTCGATTTCATGGATGGCGCTTCCCACTGTACCAGGAACTTGTCTTCGACAGCCTGGTGTTATAGCATCATTTTTCACCCTCATGTGATTCATGAATGTCTCTTTGGCCTTGGGCACCCATTCCCACAGACTTGAACAAAATTCATAAAACAGTGTTAAAAATCCCATACGCAGGTATGCCCAGACTTTTCCGTGTGTATACACGATTCCATACACACTTTTCCGTGTATGCCATTAAAATCATTAAAAAATATATAAAAATTCCCTATTTTCAGGCTGGGTTGATGGTTACTCCAGTAGTTCAACCACCTCAGCACATTACCAACTGTTTCCAACTGATTGAAACTACTTTGAGGGAGTATAAAAGCCCCTCATGTGCATGGCCTAAGGGAGAGAGAAATTTATAGACATTATACTCTGTTGGAATCCCAATTCAAGTCTGATTTCCCGTGCCTCCTGCACTTTCCCAGATTTTTACAGGAAACCCTTGTTTTCTGGAGATTTTCATCAGTTTATATGTCATCTCGTGTGCACAAGTCTTGAAAGTATCCTAGCGAGGCAAGGGTGGGACGGATCCAGACGACAGTCTGTTCGAAGATCGTGGAAGGATTCAGGTGATCTCTCCACTTTTTACTACTGTACATGTTGTTCGCAATGAAGAAGAACCATCTTGTTCCTCAATTCACGTGTTAATATTTGCTTGCATATGTGAAAATATTATTATTAAAGTATTTATTATTGTTTATATGATGTTTCACATGGATTTCACTGACATTTAGGATAGATATATGCCGTATAACTAGATTTCCATGCACATTTCTTCTTGGTTTTCAGGTTGAGGAGGAAGAAGGGTTGCTGGGGGTTTGGACCCCGCGGGATCTACATCAAACGTAGGATTACGGGTGAGTTATACTATCAATGTTATCTAGTTTTTAGCATACAAGTGTGGTTGTGTGAGTCCTTCTTGAGTAGCATGCCCTGATCTGTGGAGGTTTTGACCCAACAAACCTCTAGGGAGTTATTTCCCGAAACAGAACTGGCGACTCCGCTGGGGATCACATTCTTGTGATTCCCCTGTTGGGTGGTTTCAGCTGTTTGAAAGGTTTCCAATAGTTTTAACTATTATTTCCATTCCAGTTAACTTTTTCTTAGTCAGACTGAAGACCTGGTTCTTTATCCAGGCTTAATCTTTTTTATTTTTCATTATTTACCTTTATATACGCAATTTTTTCTATACACAGTCGCGTATACACACAATTTTTGTTAAAGGAAGTCGTGTATACGCGGGTTTCCTTTGACATAGGCATGTATGCATGCTTGTTGAAAAGCTGATAAGTAGCGTATGCCTGGGCAAATTTTGAAATTTTTGATTTCTTGACTTTTTAGTCTTGTCTGCCTGTGGAGACCTGTTCCTGTAGTGTCTTTATAGTCTCTGGATTGTGTTGATAGTGGTTATTGGTCTTTTTCTCTCTTGATTGGTTGAATATTTGCTTATTAGGCAAATCTTTTTTTTTAGTGCTTGCATTTCTGGTTCGAGTACCAAGATCTCTTTTTGGGGATTCTTAGCTGTGCTTAATCAGAACAGAGAGCTTCTGCTCATATACTTTTTCCTAGCTTTGTGTCTTGCTTTGCACTTCGATTTTTGCCTATTTTTTGGTTGGTTTTCTTGAGTTCATTTGACTAGGTCTTGTTGCAATTTTTCAAGAAGTCTTTCTTGGTTCTTTGAAGTTTGTGATTGCTGCAAGGTTGTACTATTCTTCTGGGCTGAGTTACCAAGTTTCTTGTCTTCTTTTGCTCATATAAATCTTGTTACTAAGTGGCACTATAATATTTGGAGCGTTTTGGAAGTTTTGCTTGAAATTCAGAGTTGTTTGGCTTGGTAATTGGATAGTTTTCTTGGTCTCTTAGAGCTCTTCTTTTTTATAAAATTCAAAAGCTCAAAAAACATTTTGTTTTGTCATTTTCTTTTGTTTTGCATTTTTGTTTTCATTTTGTTACATCTTTTGAAGATTTGTTGAGATTTCTTGCCTTTGGTTTTTGACTTTATTTGGGAAGGGAATTGTCATTGGTTTCTTCCTCTTGTGTCAAGCATATTTTGGTGTCTTTATACTGAGAGTTTCTGATTTTGGGAACTAGTTTAGTGGACAACCGAAAAGTGATAAAACTGAAGGATTCTTGGGAAATTTCTCTTTGCTTTGTTAGATTTTGCATCTTAGAATTTGCAAGCTCTTAGTTATTTGCATTAGGTGCACTTAAGCATTTATAGTCTTTTTCATAGATTTTGCGAGTGTGAGTTTGATATTTGAAAAGAAAAAAAAATTTAGTCTTGTAGAGCCCATGTAGAAATTTATTTTCATCGAAAGGCAATTACTGCATTTGCATGTAGTTTGGTTTTCATTAATTTCTTTTCTGCATCTTAAAACATCACAAGTTTCATTTCCATATCCCATTGACATAATATAACAGCCAATTAAAATAAGCGCTATAATTTAAAAACAACTAGCAATTTTTTATTAAGTGTCATACACCAACTAGCTACGTTGTAGGGCCTTGGATTAGGTGAGTGGAGATTTAACTCTCCAAGGCCACTCAAACTAAAACATAGAAGTTTATTAATTGAGCGAAATCCAACTCCGTTAGGTGGACTGGGAAAGCTCTCCTCCAGAGAGTCAAGCGCGAGGGGAAGTGAAGGCCGAGAAGAGAGATACACCCTCTCATATTTGCTGGATCTTGCCTCAAGACTGTTCCGCCCAGCTTCTGACACAGATTGGTGCCCATAGTTTCCATTCCTAGGTTCCACACAGGTGACTGCGGGGGGGAATACCCGTGGTACCTGAGGCAGACGTCGTATCACTTCCAGCAGTACTTTTGGGGGGTGCCCTTGCGAAGCTTGGGTACTTGTGCCAGCAAAGGTTGTTGTTAGGAGGTTGGCGTAACTGTTTCTGTTACCTTCGCTAGTAGGCCTGGGCTATAATTATCCCAAACTAATTTTGGGAGGTCCTATTTTTCACTTTCCCGTATTTTGGTGTCCGGTCCTAATCACCCGGAGCGGAAATACCTGAAGACTGCTTGCTTGGCTGTATCTTAGGGATTTTTGTAGTGAGTGCTCTTTGCTCCTAGCTTTCTTAGCTTTATACTTTTTTGAGTCTAATTAAAATTTGTTAAAGTGGTTGATCAAGCGCCTCGTCGATCGAGGAGAATCTGGGGGTTATCTCCCGAGAGTGCAGAGCCTTCTTCAAGAAGGCGTAGGAGTAACATACCAGGTGAATATCACCCTGTGGCATCTGACGCAGTGGAGAGAGATCCTCCACAAGGGATTGAAGGTTTCGTAGTTGGTTCTGGTGTTGGTTCCGAGAGGAGCGCTCCGCTCACCTTGAGAGTCTTATTTCCAGGAGAGTTAGGAATAGAAGTAGAGGAAGTACCTGAGTCTCCTCAGTCAATTCCATCTCCTTTTCCTCTCGATTATCCATTTGTTGTTGAGTACATCAGACCTGAGTCTTCAAGACCAGAAGATCCTCCATTTTATTCATACCTTTCGATGGCCACGACTGGGAACGCGGCTTCTGCTATGAGTGCTACAGGCATTCAGACTCCTGCTTCAGTTGAAGGAGGAGGCACTATTGCTATATCTTCGATTACTTCTAGTACTGTTGTGTTTGGCTCTGGTTTCACCCAAGCACATGCTTCTCAATCTGGTCCCTTTTGTTTTGGAATGCCCACTAGTGGGATTCCTTCTTTTTCCTTTTTCGCTGCTGCAGCTACATCTACACCCATGTCTTCCATGGCTAGTGGGTTAGCTTCTTTTCAATGGTTCCCCTTCGGAACTGGGCATATTCCTAGTTCAAATCCTTCTTTAGGTTCTTTTCCTTTTACTTCTCAGACTCGGAGTTTTAACCCTTGGTCTGGAGGTCAGAGTTCGACTACTTTTACAGGTTGGAACCCTGTATTTACAATAGCGGGGGCAGGGAATCAGTTTTACGCTGGTCACCAAGGGAATGTTTCTTTCCCTTCGTCGAGTTCTTATCAGACTTTTTCCCCTCTTTCTAATGCTTGGAACCCCTATCAAGGGCTTTCCTCTTCATTCATTACTTCGGGGGGGGGAACTGGTCCGGTGTTTGGTAACTCTATGTTGGGAGGGGGTCCTTCTCCAAATGTTGGGTCATTTGGCCCAAAATTTTCTACGATTTCTTTTTAGCAACCTGGTGCCATCAAATCCAGGCTTTTCTTTTCAGAATGTAGGGAATTCATCCCATCAAGGATGGAATCCTCAGGCTCCGCCTCGTTTACCTTTTCTGGCAACGTTAAACTTGCCAGATCTGTCGAAATTGACGAATGATCCAATCCAATATAGTCCGAGGTGGCCTCCAGTTCCCACCAAACTACCTTCAGACATTCCAAAGTTTGAAGGCAAGAATGGAGAAGACCCGGCTGACCATATCACCACCTTCCATTTATGGTGTTCTTCTAACTCCCTGATCGAAGACTCGATTAGGTTGAGATTGTTTCAACGCACCTTAACTGGAAATGTTGCCAAGTGGTATATTGAGTTAACTGGGGGCATTTTTGCTACGTTTGGAGATCTGGATACAACATTTCTAAATCATTTCCAATTGCCTGTCCGTTATGATGCCAGGACTGAAATCCTATCTAATTTTAAATAGGACAATGCAACCCACATTTCTGATCATATTCAGGAATGGCAGAGAAGGAAGAAGCTTATTAAAGCTCATATTCCAGGATAATTCCTTTTGGAATGGTTTATGAAATATCTGTAGTCATATATTTCTAAGGATGTATCCCTCTCCTGGGTATTTTCTGAGGAGCAGGCCATTTTTAGGGCCCAGCAGCTTGAATTGATATATTCTCAGTCTGGGGTCCTTCATAAATATTTTCCTAATGCTCCTCGCTCCAAATTTGACTTATCCAAGACTAAACCCGGTCCTCATGGTGATGGACTTATTGGGTCGATCAATAGTGGTGCAGCTAACCTGCTTAATCAATTGCAGCAGTTGTCTTTACAATCTGCTCCTTCTGGTCAGGTTGTGCCTGCTGAATCATCGCCTTCTCAATCTTTGTCAGTGAATGTCGTTCAGACTTATAACCCTAAAGAAAATCAACAATCCAAAGGGAAGAAGAAGGGACGTAATAAGAAAAAGGGCAAGAATGGGAAGGGTAATGTAAAATCCAACGAGCATGTTGGTGAGGGTCCAAAGGATAAAAAGAAAGTGAAGTTTCCATGCAAGCTATGTACTGGAGACCATCTTACTCACCTTTTCCCTAAAATTCAGGATGCGCAGCGCTTGTTAGCTCAGCAAGGTTCTTCCAGTTCCCAGGCTGTGTTGAAAAACCCTTTTCCCCAAGGGCAACAGCTAGTTGTTGGCGCGAATCAAAATATTGGGGCTTCCTATGGGGGCACCCAGGAAGGGGAAATTTCATAAAACATATACATGATGAGTGCTCACGTGGATGTTGCCATGAGATCCCGTGATTATGGCGAAGATGAGTCTTCGAAAGCTAAGGGTGCTCCCGATGCTACTGAGCCGCTTCACATCACGAAGCCTACTGTTGAGCCTATACCTCGGATGCCCAAAGCATCTACTAAGCGTACGACGATTAATCCAAATGCCAGGGCTGCCCAGAACTACTCTATTGTGGAAGATCTGGCGCAGAGTCCTTGTGCCATGTCGGCTCTTGAGGTGCTCCAGTCTTGTCCGGCTCAGCGCAGTGCTCTGCTCACTGCTATTGGGGTTGTCGATCCAAAGAACTATCTTATGATTACATTCGATATGACTAATTTTAAAAAGAGACTCCCCCATCATATGGCTTTTCATATTAAATCATTATACCGGAAATGCAATATTTTCCGGATGGTCGTTGATGAGGGTGCTTCCACATGTGTGATGTCTCTCACATGTTGGAAGGGAATTGGATGTCCCACAGCTGTTCCATCTACTACTCTTCTAACTGCGTTTGATGGTAATTCTCACAGACCGCATGGTATTTTCCCAACTTTGCCCATCTGTGTTGGGGGAAAAACTGTAAATATAGAGGTTGAGATAGTTGATGCAAGCTTGGATTACAACCTTCTGTTGGGGAGAAACTGGATTTATGAGATGGATTCCATTGCATCTGTTAGTTCCCAAATCCACCTTAGGCTAAAATAAGGAAGAAGAAGGACAACACCAAACCACGCTCAGCCTCGTAGCTAGCCCTACGAGGACATGAGAGGGCTCTCTCCAGGTCAATCTCAATGAAAATATTCAAAGGGGCTTGAGACGACTAAAAGAACAACTGATCTTAGGCTAGAAAAACAAATAGGAGGGTTTGATTTTGATTTTTAGGGGTTTTTGTTGGAAAAAGGGAAAATCACTATTTGGGCTTGGGGATGAGGCCAAATCTTGCAGAGTTCAAGTTGGGGCAGGGTAGGCAACGGCTTTGATGTCTTAGATCGAGTGAACGGATGGAAAATACTACTGAGGAGCTGAAGAGGGAAAGAGAGTGCAAGGATCCTCTTCAAACTGACGAAAACATAAACAACTAAACAAAAGCTTAAGGCAGAGCACCAACAAATCAATGAATTCTACCTCAAATACTCATTTGTTTAATTCAGAAGCAAAGAGAAGGGAAATGGCATACATATAACATTAATGAGACTTAAAATAACATGAGAATGAACATCGTAAAAACTCAGAAGCCACAAAGATCCCAACAAGTGCTGCAAAACTCTGGTCTTTCCTTTGCCAAAAACTGAAAATGTATGTACAATGGAGTGCCAAACTTTTCCCAAGATTCCAACCCTGAAAATGTCTCAAAAAATACAATAAATAGACAAGTCTAACCCCTTATCATGCCTCTAGGGGTCGAGCTCATGCTTCTAGGAGCAGTTTAAACCAATTCTAAACAAAGAGCTAAAATCTAAGCAACCAAACAACTTGCCTCTATATGTTAGGAAACTGATCCATTCACTTGATTTTCACTTTTAGGTGAATGAATCATCTAGAACAAGTAAATACATGCCAAAATTACATCATGGTTACCAAATTACATCAATCTAGATCAAAAATTACATCAAGTGGTGAAACTAGTCAATACCGGCCGAATTTCTGAGCTGGAAGGTGAAAAATGGATTGAATTCCTCTATGCGCCGCGCTCCAAAGCTCTATGCGCTGCGCTACTTTGGACCTACTTTTTGAGAACTTCCCGAAGTCCAAATTGAGCTCATGATAGCTGGTTGGAAAGACCTGGATGTCTACTATCCAATACAAGTGGAATTTGTCAATTTGGAGATCATTTGCCCCTCCAAAACTTCATTCTCCCAAGACTACTTCCTGCTGGTGCAAAAGGTGGCAGAAAGGTGATTTTCATGGTGTTTTTGGCCCTTTAGGCAGCCCAGAATGTGATGAAATTCTTCGGCCATTCTTGAACATACATAATATATCATGAAAATTCCAAAAATGTAAATCTTCCCTCCAGAAGATGTCCCAATCATAAGCGCGCGTCGGGTGGCGCGACGCGTTGGGCGGAAAAACCTGTTTTGTAACCAAAATTTTCAAAATGAAAAAAAATTCTCCAAATTTGCTGAAATTTGGAGTGAAGGTCTCCCATCATGTCTCATGCTCAGCCAAGAAAGCCTCGGCCAAGATTCGGAGTGGATCCAGCCTCTTTCGACGTTTCAATGCCTTGCTCAACCTTGCCTTCAGGATCTTCATTTTTGCTCTGCAAACGTGCGTGCGGGCCCAATAATGATTCTTCATATGTCTGAGCATGTATTTTTCCCTGTTGGCCTTCGCCAAGAGCTTTTCCAAATTAATTTTAACATGCGTGAGGCAGGTCTCTCGCTCAACCAGTGTCATGTCACCTGGTCTCTTCCGGGCCAATGCATGGTCTTCCCGGATTTGCCGCAACTCTACAAGTGTATGCTGATCCTCGAGCTGTTTATTACACTGCTCTAAGTAATCTATCACCCACTGATCTCTCTGTAATTTCTCAGTCAGCGTGTCAATCTCGGCCTTTTTTTCCTGGATGATCTCTTTCAGTTTCGAGCTAGGAGAGCTCGCATCAACGTCGATGAGTATAAAATCAGTGTCTCGGCCTCCCGAGGGGCCCTCATCGTGCATAGGCCTCTTGCCTCTGTCCTGAACCTGTACTTGTGCTGATGTCGAAGGCGAGACCCCTTCCATACCGTGTGGAGATAGTACTCGTGCTGCTGATGAATTCAACGAGACCCCTTCCACCCCGGGTGGAGATAGCACTCGTCGTGTCGCTGCAAATAAGGCTCTGTGGCCTCGCTGATATGTCACATACACTGGAGCACTGATATGCTCAGTATCAGGAACCCCAAACTGGCTTGAAGGCTCTGCCTCATCATGAACAACCTCGGGAGGAGGCTGCAGCACTGCAAAGAAGTCACGGGAAATGAACTCATCCCATGCGATGCCCTGCTGTGCGAGCTGATGTGTCACCATGATCTTGATGAGCGCGTAATGGTAAATACTGTTATGCTGCTACGCTGGTGTCTTCTTCTGCACAAGGACCATCATCCGCTCTATGTTATGGTACATGAAGTATGGAATGCTCATCAACCGCACTCTCGTGAAATGCATCAACAGTCGGATGTGATACGAATACAAGCGTGAAAAGCGCCCTTCACAACTGAAGTACCTGATGATAAGTTTCATCAATGGTGCATACTCCTTCAGAAATTGGAATGGAAAACCCTGCTCAACTGCCTCAAATATCCAAGTCTGATGTAAGGCTCATAATAAGCTCTATCCAACTTCTGTCGCTTGTTCCACTCCTCACCGATGTTTGGTATCCCAGTCGCCTCAGAAATAGTCTCTAGTGACAGAGTGAAAGTCACTCCAGCAAGGCTTACACGACCATTATGCAAATGAAGGACAAAAAGGCGAGCTAACTCATGATGATGCTGAGTTCGGGCAATCATCTCACAATACTGGAAACATGACTGACGCTGAAAACAATCCATTCCAAGCGGGCAAGCCTGCAATTGTGTCAAAGAAGTAGGTTCTTCCCTGACATGCCTGCCACTTTTGTGAGATCTCCTTGGCGCATTAAGTTCTGTTGTAGAGTCATTGTCTTGCTCGTACCCCTGCTCATATGGAGAATCTGTCTCTGACATGATGCTGAAATGTGTTTGTCAACTGTATGCTTGGTTGTTTATAAAATGAGCAAATTGGTGTATTTGTTTCAATGCCCAAATGTGTCACACAAAATGGAGAAGCTACAAAAAAGTGTCAAAGTGAACAAAATGGACTGTCAAGTGACTACGGAAAGGACAAACATTTACTCACTGCTTTGGAAAATGTTGAGATTACACACATTTACAAATGGTATGGGAATAGGTGATAGTGATGGGACTTGTGATGTGATAGAAACAAGATTTATTCAAATGGAAAAAGTACAGTCAAAGATATGAAAACAGCCATTGAAACTTGTGGAAATTTAAATTTTAATCAATGAAGGGAAGGAGGTAACAAGTGATAGGGTTTGGGATTTCACATGGGGATCAAAGGATACAGTGGTATGGGATAGAGGAATAACAATGGGACTGTGCTATAACAACCATAATAATAGCAGTGAGACACTGATAATAACAGTGAAAACAGTGATGGATTTAGGAGAGAGACTGTGAGACTGTGGTGTATAATGTGACAAAACTATCAGTGACACCAATGACAGTAAATGGCAATAGCATATATATCAATGAAATGAGAATTGAAGCACCAAATTTCGCGTTTTGAAACACCTCCCTTTAACCCTTGGAGCGAATTTGGATGTGGTTATAGGGTTAAATCTTTCACCATTCAAACACTGACCTCTTTGCTTCTAAACCACAGCACCATAGTCAAAAATCATTGAGCAAACGTGGACAAACTTACTTGGAGCGGAAAAAATTGTTTGATTTTGGAAAATTGCAGAGTTTGGACGGATTTCGAGCTTGATGGCCCAATGCGCCGCGCGCACACCCAGTGTGCCGCGCTAGTTTGGTGCGCCGTGCCTGCACAAAAATACACTGCCAACCTTCGCCCAGTGCGTCGCGCGCATTCTATGCACCGCGCCTCCTTTGTATGCGCCGCGCACAATGATAACACACAGTCACGGCCCTTCAACAATGCAATTTGCTCTTCCACTTTGAAAACACGACTTTGCTATGAGATTTTATGAACTAAACTTGATACAAATGGTTTATATAGCCTTGGAAGATATCTCATAGACATGCTTTTAATTTTGCTTCTTCAAAAACCCAATTTGTAATGTTTTTTATTTGGCACTTTATCATTTCATTCAACCTCTGTCTTTTGGATTTTCACTGACTTTCTGAGCTTTAACTGATGAAATTAGTTGATTTTTGCAGGGATATTGGTGTTGATGTTTGGCAAAGGAAAACCAGAGCCTGCTTTGAAATCTTCATGGCGGGAAAAATACATCTTATTACAAAAAATGAATTCGACAATTTCTTATTCAAAACAGAGTTTTGAACAAGAAATGTCCTCAAATATATCTGATGATAAAAAAATTTAAATTGAAAACTTATTGAAATCCTCCTCATGGCCTGTGGGCATTTATTGATCATGTCAAAAGACTAAACCCTAGACTCAAAAACTAAAAAGACTCTTTTTGACCAAAATAATCATTTATGACTTTAAATGACATGAATTGAACTCTGATGGATTTTGAGGAGTTTTAACCAACCCAGCAAGTACAAGCATGAGGGAAAACAAGAGAACCAAACCCTTCCATCAGTCAATGGCATGCCCCTAACGAAATGCAGATGAAAAAATGGAATGAGACACCTAAACAATGAAATGCAAATAGAAAGATGATCTCTGACGGAGGGCTGCAAAGTCCGACTCTAACATTGGCTCCAATGGGGATGGTAGCTCCTTGGAGGTGCCAAGAACGATAGATATTTGGGAGAGCAGACTAGTGCCTTATCCATTGGACAATGGAATCAATGACTTGGCAAATTAACACAAAAATTTTGACTGATTTATTAACTGAAACTTGACTCAAACCGACTCAATTCTGCAACCAAAATGACTGAAAAACTGACTCGACAAACTCAAACCAGAACTGCAATGAAACTGGAATGAAGTGTTGCCTTTGGCTACTTATTTATTTACAAATCCCCCCTACTTTGCTGCAGAGCCAATAGATCAAGTAATGCTATAATGCCAGATCAACCATTCAAGTAACTGTGACAAGGATGCTCCTTGAGAGTGCTTCAACGAAGACACAGATGCAATTTCTGGCAGCCATACATGCACATAATGAGTCTGGTTATGTAAAAGACAATTTGATCTATCATTCAGACTGAAAAACATTTCCATGTACGTTGCAATAGGATCGCAAAAGCCAGACTTTGTTTGCTGCCCCAACTCTGCAATACATACTTCCAGCTGCACACTATCAATGCAAATATCCACGGGTAGCTCTATTGTTTCTTGTTTTGAAGGAGGGAGAGTTTCCAAGAACTTTTTGGGATCTCGAAATTCATATGATTGGATCTGATCGTTTAAACACTGAATCTCCTTCTCAAATCTTTCAACAACTAACTCACAGAAACCAGTTTTAGCTTCAAGAGGAAACTTCGGAGATCTCAAACATTGAAGCACGACAATGAAAAATTCTTCATTAATTTCAATATCCACTAACTAATCTCTAAATCCTTTTATAACTTCACAAAGTGCAGGGTCTCCCACATACCCTACCATTGCATGAATGGATCGGTGAGCACTGGAATCTCTGGATTGAGTTGGAGTCGCCAGGTGAATGTTTTAGCCTATCTAATTCTAGACTCAATCATCCAAAAGTCCAGAACGATAAAATATACTGGGGTAACTCACAAGGCAAATGTCTCGTTCACAAGCTAAACCGGAGATCGACTGAAGCAGCATTTATCTACTTCCGCTAATGCAAGGCAAAAGCATTTCGAAAGCTACCTGGCGTGACTTCAGACTCCGTCTGTAACTTATGAAGAAAATAACATCAACAAGCAAACCATTTTCTTCCCCAGTATGGTCGCCACTATATTCGTTCCCAAATCCACCTTAGGCTGAAATAAGGCAGAAGAAGGACAACACCAAACCACGCTCAGCCTCGTAGCTAGCCCTACGAGGACAGGAGAGGGCTCTCTCCGGGTCAATCTCAATGAAAATATTCAAAGGGGCTTGAGACGACTAAAAGAACAACTGATCTTAGGCTAGATAAACAAATAGGAGGGTTTGATTTTGATTTTTAGGGGTTTTTGTTGGAAAAAGGGAAAATCACTTTTTGGGCTTGGGGATGAGGCCAAATCTTGCAGAGTTCAAGTTAGGGCAGGGTAGGCAACGGCTTTTATGTCTTAGATCGAGTGAACGGATGGAAAATACTGCTGAGGAGCTGAAGAGGGCAAGAGAGTGAAAGGATCCTCTTCAAAATGACGAAAACATAAACAACTAAACAAAAGCTTAAGGCAGAGCACCAGCAAATCAATGAATTCTACCTCAAATACTCATTTGTTTAATTCAGAAGCAAAGAGAAGGGAAATGGCATACATATAAAATTAATTAGACTTACAATAACATGAGAATAACATCATCAAAACTCAGAAGCCACAAGGATCCCAACAACTGCTGCAAAACTCTGGTCTTTCCTTTGCCAAAAACTGAAAATGTATGTACAATGGAGTGCCAAACTTTTCCCAAGAGTCCAACCCTGAAATTGTCTCAGAAAATACAATAAATAGACAATTCTAACCCCTTACCATGCCTCTAGGGGTCGAGCTCATGCTTCTAGGAGCAGTTTGAACTAATTCTAAACAAAGAGCTAAAATCTAGGCAGCCAAACAACTTGCCTCTATATGCTAGGAAACTGATCCATTCACTTGATTTTCACTTTTAGGTGAATGAATCATCTAGAACAAGAAAATACATGCCAAAATTACATCATGGTTACCAAATTACATCAAGATAGATCAAAAATTACATCAAGTGGTGAAACTAGTCAATACTAGCCGAATTTCTGAGCTGGAAGGTGAAAAATGGACTGAATTCCTCTATGCGCCGCACTCCAAAGCTCTATGTGCCGCGCTAATTTGGACCTGCTTTTGGAGCACTTCCCAAAGTCCAAATTGAGCTCATGATATCTCGTTGGAAAGCCCTGGATGTCTGCTATCCAACCCAAGTGGAATTTTTCAATTTGAAGATCATTTTCCCCTCAAAAAATTCATTCTCCCAAGACTACTTCATGCTAGTGCAAAAGGTGGTGGAAAGGTGATTTTCATGGTGTTTTTGGCCCTTTAGGCAGCCCAGAATGTGATAAAACGCTTCGGAAATTCTTGAAAATACATAATATATCATGAAAAATCCAAAAATGTAAAGCTTCCCTCCAGAAGATGTCCCAATCATAAGCGTGCATCGGGTGGCGCGACGCGTTGGGCGGAAAAACCTGTTTTGTAACCAAAATTTTCAAAATGACAAAAACTTCTCCAAATTTGCTGAAATTTGGAGTGAAGGTCTCCCATCATGTCTCATGCTCAGCCAAGGAAGCCTCGGCCAAGATTTGGAGTGGATCCAGCCTCTTTCGACGTTTCAGTGCCTTGCTCAACCTTGCCTTCAGGATCTTCATTTTTGCTCTACAAACGTGCGTGCGGGCCCAATAATGATTCTTCATATGTCTGAGCATGTCTTTGTCCCTGTTGGCCTTCACCAAGAGCTTTTCCAAATGAATTTTAACATGCGTGAGGCAGGTCTCTCGCTCAACCGGTGTCATGTCACCTGGTCTCTTCCGGGCCAATGCACGGTCTTCCCAAATTTGCCGCAACTCTACAAGTGTATGCTGATCCTCGAGCTATTTATTACGCTGCTCCAAGTAATATATCACCCACTGAGCTCTCTGAAATTTCTCAGTCAGCGTGTCAATCTCGGCCTTTTGTTCATAGATGATCTCTTTCAGTTTCGAGCTAGGAGAGCTCGAATCAACATCGATGAGTATAAAATCAGTGTATTGGCCTCCCGAGGGGCCCTCATCGTGCATAGGCCTCTTGCCTTTGTCCTGAACCTGTACTTGTGCTGATGTCGAAGGCGAGACCCATTCCATCCCATGTGGAGATAGTACTCGTGCTGCTGATGAAGTCAACGAGACCCCTTCCACCCCGGGTGGAGATAGTACTCGTCGTGTCGCTGCAAATAAGGCTCTGTGGCCTCGCTGATATGTCACATACACTAGAGCACTGATATGCTCAGTCTCAGGAACCTCAAACTGGCGTGAAGGCTCTACCTCATCATGAACAACCTCAGGAGGAGGTTGCGGCGCTGCAAAGAAGTCACAGGAAATGAACTCATCCCATGCGATGCCCTGCTGTGCGAGCTGATGTGTCATCATGATCTTGATGAGTGCGTAATGGTAAACACTGTTATGTTGCTGCGCTGGTGTCTTCTTCTGCACAAGGACCATCATCCGCTCTATGTTATGGTATATGAAGTATGGAATGCTCATCAACCACACTCTCGTGAAATGCATCAATAGTCGGATGTGATACGAATACAAGCGTGAAAAGCGCCCTTCACAACTGAAGTACCTGATGATAAGTTTCATCAATGGTGCATACTCCTCCTTCAGAAATCGGAATGGAAAAACCCTGCTCAACTGCCTCAAATATCCAAGTCTGATGTAAGGCTCATAATAAGCTCTATCCAAATGTTGTCTCTTGTTCCACTCCTCACCGATGTTTGGTATCCCGGTCGCCTCAGAAATAGTCTCTGGTGACAGAGTGAAAGTCACTCCAGCAAGGCTTACATGACCATTATGCAAATGAAGGAAAAAAAGGCAAGCTAACTCATGATGATGCTGAGTTCGGGCAATCATCTCACAATACTGGAAACATGACTGACGCTGAAAACAATCCATTCCAAGCGGGCAAGCCTGCAATTGTGTCAAAGAAGTAGGTTCTTCCCTGACATGCCTGCCACTTTTGTGACATCTCCTTGGTGCATTAAGTTCTACTGTAGAGTCACAATCTTTCTCGTACCCCTGCTCATATGGAGAATCTGTCTCTGACATGATGCTGAAATGTGTTTGTCAACTATATGCTTGGTTGTTTAGAAAATGAGCAAATTGGTGTATTTGTTTCAATGCCCAAATGTGTCACACAAAATGGAGAAGCTGCAAGGAAGTGTCAAAGTGAACAAAATGGACTGTCAAGTGACTTCGGAAAGGACAAACATTTAATCACTGCTTTGGAAAATGTTGAGATTACACACCTTTACAAATGGTATGGGAATAGGTGATAGTGATGGGACTTGTGATGTGATAGAAACAAGATTTATTCAAATGGCAAAAGTACAGTCAAAGATATGAAAACAGCCATTGAAACTTGCGGAAATTTAAATTTTAATCAATGAAGGGAAGGAGGTAACAAGTGATAGGGTTTGGGATTTCACATGGGGATCAAAGGATACAGGGGTATGGGATAGAGGAATAACAATGGGACTGTGCTATAACAACCATAATAATAGAAGTGAGACACTAATAATAACAGTGACAGCAGTGATGGATTTAGGAGAGAGACTGTGAGACTGTGGTGTATAATGTGACAAAACTAGCAGTGACACCAATGATAGTAAATGGCAATGGCATATATATCAATGAAATGAGAATTGAAGCACCAAATTTCACGTTTTGAAACACCTCCCTTTAACCCTTGGAGTGAATTTGGATGTGGTTATAGGGTTAAATCTTTCACCATTCAAACACTGACCTTTTTGCTTCTAAACCACAGCACCATAGTCAAAAATCATTGAGCAAACGTGGACAAACTTACTTGGAGCGAAAAAAATTGTTTGATTTTGGAAAATTGCAGAGTTTGGACGGATTTCGAGCTTGATGGCCCAATGCGCCGCGCGCACACCCAGTGCGTCGCGTTGGTTTGGTGCGCCGTGCATGCACAAAAATACACTGCCAACCTTCGCCCAGCGCACCGCGCGCATTCTATGCGCCGCGCCTCCTTTGTATGCGCCACGCACAATGATAACACACAGTCACGGCCCTTCAACAATGCAATTTGCTCTTCCACTTTGAAAACACGACTTTGCTATGAGATTTTATGAACGAAACTTGATACAAATGGTTTATATATCCTTGGAAGATATCTCATAGACATGGCTTTAATTTTGCTTCTTCAAAAACCCAATTTGTAATGTTTTTTATTTGGCACTTTATCATTTCATTCAACCTCTGTCTTTTGGCTTTTCACTGACTTTCTGAGCTTTAACTGATGAAATTAGTTGATTTTTGCAAGGATATTGGTGTTGATGTTTGGCAAAGGAAAACCAGAGCCTGCTTTGAAATCTTCATGGCGGGAAAAATACATCTTATTACAAAAAATGAATTCGACAATTTCTTATTCAAAACAGAGTTTTGAACAAGAAATGTCCTCAAATATATCTGATGATAAAAAACTTTAAATTGAAAACTTATTGAAATCTTCCTCATGGCCTGTGGGCATTTATTGATCATGTCAAAAGACTAAACCCTAGACTCAAAAACTAAAAAGACTCTTTTTGACCAAAATAATCATTTATGAATTTAAATGACATGAACTGAACTCTGATGGATTTTGAGGAGTTTTAACCAACCCAGCAAGTACAAGCATGAGGGAAAACAAGAGAACCAAACCCTTCCATCAGTCAATGGCATGCCCCTAACAGAATGAGACACCTAAACAATGAAATGCAAATAGAGAAATGATCTCTGACGAAGGGCTTTAAAGTCCGACTCTAACAGGTGGGACTCTCATCGTTTTCAGATCTCAAGCCTTCCAGTCTTGTTTCAATTTTCTGCAAATAAGTCTATGTGCAGCAGGTTTCTCTTCCCATGGACACCACAGCAAGTCAGAAAGTTCAATCTTGGTTTGGCTGTGTTTTCAATTTCTATTTTAGAATGTAGAGAATGACATCTGTTAGATAGTTTAAACCTGGCAGATAGTAGAATAGGTAGAGAAGTTTTGAGTCCAACTATTTAATCTGGACTCATGAAGAGATAAGGGTAGATATAGACTAGTTTATCGCTTTCAATAAAAGAATAAAATGCTGATGTTTAAGGTTTGCAAGTCCAAGTGCACCTTCTGAAGAAAAAATATCAAGAAGTAGGCTGTGTAGGTAGAATGATTGGGAGAATTTATTTGCTCATATGAAATACTGATCATTTTTTCTAAAGCAGCATGATCAAAGAAGAAGAGGCTGTCATGGATAAAGGCACAAGTTTGTGCATCCTAGAGATTAAAATATGAAATTCTTGACACCTCCGAGGAGCTGCCATCCCCAAGTGGAGCCACTGTTAGCCATCAGTGATATTTTTGTTATAGAAAATGATGGCTAAAATAGGCCTTGAGCCTTCAAGAGATCATTTTCATAGAAAACTACCCATTCTTGAAGTCTATTGTTCCTTACCAATTGCTGGTCCTTAACTACTGTACCTTAAAAACAATGTTGTTCCCTCCAAAATCCAACAATAAATCTGTTGTTCTTTTTACAACTGTTTCCTAAACATCCCCTTTTCATCACTTCATTCACTCATTTTGGCCCTTTTCTACTCTCCATTTTTCCTGAAAAAGGCCCTTTCTCTCCTTCTAATTTTCCCTCCATTATCCTCAGAAACCTTCAAAATTACCTCTCATTTCATAAAAATTTCCCTTTTAAATCATTAAAAAACCCCTTGTGATGATTTAGAAACCCTCATTCTGCCAATCGGAACACTTAAAAACATCTAAAAAGGTTTTATTTTAGGCCTTTTTTTACCCTCAGGCTTTAGCCCCTTTTTGGCCTAGCTCCAACCCACTATCTATCATATGCCCAAACCCCGCAATCGAATGCTAAGCACTCATCGCATCGCACCTCTATATATCGCATCACACAATCGCTGATTCCTTACCCTACATCCCTTTCCCCTCCTGCCGATGCGATAAGCCCCTTCTACCTTAAAAGCCCCTGGTCACATATTGCAACAAGCGACCGTGCCCCGGGCCTTACCTTAGCCCTCGTTGCATCGCTCCATCGGCTTATCCCTTCCCCTTTTCTTTTCCCCTCCGCGGTGATATGCCGATGCAATAAGCTCTCCCCTCCTCAACTGTTGGTCACCTTGTTCCCCACAAGACCACGCCTCTACCTATTGCTCCATCCTCCGCAACAACTCCCCATTGTAGATCTTATAGATCCGACAGTCTTCATTAATCCCAACAACTCAACTCCACCGGGGCCTACCATACACTATACAAAAGACCCTACCTATCATGCCCCGACACCTGTTCCCCACTTTCATTTTCGCCCGAGCAACTTTTTCATCACGCTCGGTCTGCACTTTCTGATCGCATCCCTTTCGTCCAATGGTTGTGGTGGCCTATCGCGCGATTTTCGCATCCGGAGTTTAACACTCCAAAGTTACACAATATCGGTGGTATCGAAGAGTCCACGCAGCACAATACAACTGGATCGCGTTCGATTCGACTAAAACCACTTACCACCCAAATTGAACGTGATAACCACCCCTGGTATTTCAAAACCACTTTTTCCCAAATTCGTGTCAAATGCCATTTCGAACCCGATTTTCGCCTTCTTCTTTGTTAAAACCGCTTTCGCCTGCATATTCACCCTTTTGCACTGCTCTTTTCGCCCTCCGCCGAGCCCTCTATTGCAGCCAAACCAAGAAACACAGAATTTCATTAATCAGTTGCCATCATGTGCAGGTGTAATGGTGGATTTATCCACAAGGCTATCACAGCTAAAAGAATTCAGTGTTTAAAGGGGCCGAGGAGTCGAATTTCGGAGCCTAATCAAAGTTTTCTTGGACAGTGATTACAATTAAGACCCCAGCGCGCTGAAGCAATCAGTACACTGAGAAAGAGATAAAAGGGACAAAGACAAATGTTTTAAACTTTAAGTTGTAGAATACACACCTAAACTCATAGTCTCGAAGGACAACACAGTTTGAAGACAAGTCAGCAGAGGAAAGCCCCTAAAGCCACATCCATAGAAGCATTTATTCCTCCTAAGGACTAAAGGACACCTGCGGCCTATGTTACTTCACGCAGACACTTTGACAGCCATCCTACTGACTAACCCTCTGTGAAATGGTCAGAGTAGTTATTAAGGAGGCGTGGGCTACAAGACCTGAAATATGACAGTTTACTTGTCGTGGAGGTCAAATAGAGTACTTCCTACCACGGTTTGCTTCAAAGAATACACTTCAAAGTTAAATACCTACCTACCAAATATGCATAAAAACAGGAAAAACTACCAAAATGATACAAATAGTTAACGCAGCGGTCATTGAGCGGAATGGGCATTCGAACACTTCTCCAACTCTGTCTTAATTCATATTTATATCTATTTCAGCAGTGTTCTTCCTTTTTTCACCTATAAATATTCAAAGAAAATTCATTGTAGTGGTTGGAATATTGTTAATTTATGAACTGTTGTTGAGTTAGAGTTACTGAGGAGTTGTAATAGAGTAGGCTGGGAAGAGAAGAATTGGACTGTAAAAGCTGTTGGGCTCAAATTATGTAACTGGTTTTGGACATCAATACACCAGCAGATTCACTGGATCTTGATCTAAATCATTGGTGATGTGTTTCCTCATTGTCTTTGTTGCTTTCCTTATGTTTTCCACTCTATTCACATTATCTGATAAAGAGCAGTAAAATATAGATTAGGATTTACTTCTAAAGTACCCTAATTCTAACTAGTAAGCTTTATCTGTATGTTTTCCTCTAAATGTGTATTTAAGAGTGATATCAATAGAGTATAATCAGTCAAGAATGTTGGTGAGCTCATGTCTTGCTAAGTAGAACTTGAGATACTATTCTTAAATGTTATTTTCATTGCATGCTAAGTAGAGTCTTAAGAAAGGAGGTCTATGGTTAGCCCTGTCCCTTGTTTGGTCTCAAAGAGTTGCTTTGAAGATTTCCCTTAAGAGTGGGCCGAAAGCAGGAAAGGTTTAAAGTCCTTGCTTGATCTTAGGTTTCTTTTTATGTTTATCTCATATGTCTTTCTCATGAGTGTATGCAAAAATCAGGTTAGGTTAAAAGTCCTTGATTTATCTTAGGCTACCTTCATTTTCTTACAAGTTGCTACTTTCATTTCACTCCTTAATGTTCCATATCAAAAACTCAGCTTAAAAGATCTTCTGATATAGATGACTTGCCCTTTGAAAACTCTTGGATAGTTGATGTGTTGAGTAAACCCTTTTATGACTCCATAGCCCAATGGCTTAGCACTCTTTGACATATCTTCCCATGCTGAAACATCCTTCCACTTACTTCCTTCTTCACTTCACATGACCTTCTCAGTTAATGATTCCCAACCGAAACAAGACAAAAAACCTCTTGAACTTCATAACTAGCCTAATATCATAACTAAGCATAAAGAAATATCTTTGAAAAAAATACTTACATAGAGAGATCCCTCTCTGAATCCAGGAGGGCTAGATCCTAGGATTCCAAAGCGGTTCTAATGTTTCCTTGTCATTTGGTATGTCAGTCTGCCAAATCACTAGGACCCCAAAAGATCCCATAGGGTGGGAGCCCCTAAAAATACACCTGTCGCCAAAACCACACATGTCGCACTCCAAAAAAATACACTTTCCACAAATACACTTGCCACACTCCAAACAAAATACACCTGCCACAATGGAGGCTTACACCTGCCACCATATCCATCTATGGTAATATCGCCATAGTTATACATTCAAAGCTCCGCATTCATCTCCAAGTTTTTAAAGTGTGTTTGAACTATTATTATGTGCTTTAAATTACATTATATGAAATATTTTCAAGTCATACATTCCATTCATTTTTTATTGAAAATTTTTTATTCTAAATTTCCTAGTTGTGTTGTGAAAGAATTTTTGTTGGAAAAAAAATATGAAGTTGCTTGCAGTGAAATGAGGAGTTGAGAAAGATCGACATATTGATTAACAGAGGCATGTGACATTGAAATCCGTAGGTGATATTCCCTTCTACGTCCACTTTCCTCTCCATATTGATTGTGAAAAATCATGCAAACGATGTTTTTAATATAGGTACTATCATTTTTATATTATTCTCACATTTTTCGGAAAGACATTAATCCATTTTCTTTTCCCTCCATTTAATTATATAGTGACTTTGATGGAGGTAGAGGCAGTAGCAACGGGTAAGGTAACTAGGGAAAATCCTGTAGAAACACTAAAAGAGACCGCTATAATCTCCATACATATGTTAATTAAAGTAAGCTTTTGTTATCACACAAAAATTTTCAATTTTATTGATAGGGTCACTCACCTCACTCACCTAGGTTTCATTTTGTCTAATAGGTTGGTTCATGAAATTGATGATAAAACACATGGAATAAACCTTTACCCTAAGTCTAAAACCCCTCATTAGTCATGTCATGTCAGTCAAATTCACCAAATCCCACTTGAGGTTCATATGCATGGATTTAAATCAAACAAATGCCACCTATCTGTTTTTTCACCTTTTGGTAGCGAATATAACTACAGAATGGCAGATTTCGCTATGGAATCACCTGACAATTCCATAGCGAAACTTCCAGATTTATAAATGTCTTCGCTATGAAATCATGTTTTTTTGCAGAAAAATAGAGGATGACGTGTTGTCAAAATTATGATGGTTAGGGGTAAAGGTGAGGTCATCCAATTAGTTATCATGAATACCCAAGCATGAAAAATCGTAATTACCCTCATCATTACCTATCACTCCCACATTTGGCATCATTTTACCATTTTCAAATTCCACCTTTTTAAACTCAGCCCAAAGCACCTCTCTGTTATCTATTGTTTGAGCCTTGCATGCAGTAGTCCACTACCATCTTCGAGGAGCTGACCCCCACCGTAAGCAGCTTGTTGTCTAGAGTTTTTTCTCTACAGGTGTCACAGTTAGGGTGTTTGCGTGGTTATAAATGAGAATGGCTATGAAGAAGAAGGTGAACAAGGGAGGCTCTTGTGTGAGATACGAGCCCATGGACCTCAAGTTATTAAATGAAGACCCCAATTTTATGGATGCATTCATAAATGTTGGATGTATGCAATTCTGTCAAAAGCTTCAAGGATTTCATGCTCAGATATCAAAGGATTTTACAGTGAACTTTACAGGCACAAATTCGAAGGTGGGGGTTTTAAATTTCACAGTGTCACTTGATACTGTTTCTCAGGCCATAGAGATACCAAGAGAGGGTGAAGAGTGGTTCAAAACCACTAAATTCAAAATGAAAAGCTGTGAGGAATTTGTCAAACCAAAACACATTGGAGTTGGCATGGCATCTGGGGATTCCAAGGAGTTATATGAAGGAAAATTATTCTAAACTATTGTTTGTGATCCAAAAATACTTTACTTGTGAGGGGAGGTTTCATATGGTTTACCTATACCATTTCAGGCTCCTATTACATTTCACTGGTAAGCAGTCCCTTGATGTTCCTTTATTTTTGTTTAGGAGTTTAGGGAAGATGTCTAATAAGGTTCAAGCCAGGGCTGAAGGCAGTGAGACATCAATATTTCACCATGGTTTTATTAAGCTCTTAGTGTTGGAGGAATTTAAGAAACTAAATAGAGATTGGGCATCTTTCCTTTTCCTCAGTGGTTATGAATTTGATTCAGTGACACTTAAGAAAACTCCAAAGCCAAAAGATACTTCATCTCCAACTGTGACAGAAGGTGTAACTGAAGAAGAGGTGGAGCCTATCTTGGAGCCAATGGATGTTGAAACGGGACCTATACCAGAGGTAGATATCCCACAACATTCACCTACAAGCAACAAACAGAGAATTAGTAAGCATGGTAGCAGGAGGATAACTAGAAGTCAAACCATTGGAAAGGGAAATCTTAAAGGCATCCTCCAAGCTATAGATATTGAAGAAACTCCAGTTGTTAGAGCTGAAGACATTGAAGGTGACAAGAAGAAGAAACAAAAAGGTAAGACTATTAAAAAGCTAGATTTTTCAGGAGAAGATGTAGGTTTCATATTCCAGCCAAGGAAACCACTTACTAGGCTACAACTTGCAAAGGGTGCGTGGCAAACAAGAAGACAGAAGATGTTGACAAAGGCAAGTAGCCTATCATAGAATACATCATAGACTTATCTTCAACAACAAAAGAATTTTTTGTGCAAAGGAAAGGAAAGGAGAAAATGGCGGAAAAAACTGAAGTGCAGGTATTGCAGAAACAGTTAAGAGAGGCCATAGAAGAGGTCATTGAAGTCAAGTTAGAATTAAAGGAGGCCAAGGTGGACAGGAAGTTGATGGAAGATTTTGAAGAAAAAGTAAATGATCAACTAAACCAATATGATAAATCACTAACAAATGCCAAAAATTTGTTGAAAAGAACACTTCTTTTGAGAAGATTAATGAAAAACACCAGAAAGAGAAACCTATGGTTACAGTCTAAAAGGAAGAAGCTCAAGGGACGAGTTAAATAATTAGAGGACCATATATTAGAGATGATTCAGGAAAAATTGAAGAAAGCAAGGTTGAAAATCAAAGTGATAAATGAGCCTGAGGAGATGCAACCTTCCACTGCTAAAGATGTAGTTCCTAAGGTTTGAAGAGTTGGCCTAAATATTTTTGATAATTTTGCATCACTCAAGAACCATAATTTCTAGTTTTGAAGGTGAAATTTTGAGGAAAAAGGGAAATTCTGTGTTTTTCTGCCAATTAGGCAATTTTGCAGCAAAGCCCAGGCTTGAAGGCCAGATTTCGCTACGAAATCCCTGTAGATTACTTTTTGAAATAAATCTCAGTTTGGGTGGAAATCAAAGGAGGATAAAATTTGTATTTAGCTTGTTTTATATAAAAAACATATCCCAATCAGAAAAGAAGGCTAAAGGTTGACCTAGATGGCTGAAATAGATTTGCTGCCAAACTACGCTATGAAACTGCATGTTTCACTCTGTTTTTTGCAATGAGGAGTTTTTTGTTGTATTTTAGTATTTTGAAAGTGTATTGAAGGTCAGCCAGCCATGTGGAGGCATTAAAAGGTAGCAGTGGAACACTCTGGCGGGGATTTTCTCTTCAACAAAGATGTCACCTTTCCAGCTCAGCATAAATACAGTGATCAAATGTCATGGTTATCTTCTCCTTAAAAGTAGGGTGATTAGTTCCTAAATCTAGTGGGTGTATTTATGTCTAGGTTATGGCTAGTGCCACTCGAGAACTTGGTTATCATCGATATAATTATCCAATTCTATAGATAAGTGAATGTAATAAATGGAAGGTAGAGGCATAATAGGCTTATAATTCTAAAGTTATTAGGTGTCCGTTTCAGTTCTAGGAATATAGTTTATGGTTAAGATAGGTGTCAAAGATGATGGTTCAATGATCTAGCCTGATGGGCAGATCTAATGTAATAAAAAAAAGCCTCTTAGTAGGTAGAACTTTGAATAAGAAGGGGTTGGAGAATGTTATTTGACACTACCACTATTGTAAATTTTTTATCATTAGTAATATACAGTGACTGTGTTTTCTTCTTCACCTGAGATTCTTTGAGTGTTTCAATGAGCTTATGTCTTATATCTCTTAATATTTTGTTTCCAACATCTTGATGTTGAATTACTCAGAATTCATGTTCTGCATGCTATGAATTCCTTTGAACATTAAGCTATTGAATATTTTTGTGTGTGTATCATATTTTCATTGAAACATTACAAGCCTCAGCTTCCACAAGGAGAGCCATTGTCATTGAATTTCCTCACACTGACTCCATAAGCCTAATGGTAGTGAACCCTACACATTTTTCACATGTAATCAAACACATTCAAATCAATATCACAGAGTTATTCATCTAATTGAATCCTAATTGATCAAATCACAAGTTAATTTGAGAGAGCCCTCTCAGGCTGAAGAGGCTAATCCTCAGTCAAAAGTTGGTTTGAAATATTTAGTCTAAGTTTTCTGGTGGAGCAACCCATTAATACCAATTTAGAGCTAAAAGCTTATATATGGAAAAAACAACAATATGAATCAGTAGAAATGAAGGAATCTCTGGAGGACTAAGAAAGACAACCAACCATGTCAATGAGGAAAGCAGCAGAATATTCTTCTATGGGTGGATTCTCAATTGATAGAAGGAAGTAGGTGTCTTTATCACCACTTGAGCCGTATGTAGGGAGAGGATGAAAATGCTATAATTCCTCATTCATAAAGATACAGGTAGAGCTAGAACTTAGCACCATCTAGAGGCAAGCAGATGAAGGTTTAGGCAAGATCTGAGCTCCTTAATAAGTTATCTAGTTCATTAAGAATCAATCCACCTGAGAGACCCTTCCCTTTTACCTTAACAACAGAAGCAACCCTTTAAGCTCATATTGAATTTAGACCTTGCTTTCCGGTAGGTCATATGGAGATAAAAGATAGCAAGATCCATACATTAAGGTTGTTGGCTATATCATAACCCAATTCAGGCACCTTGAGGCAGGATCAAGAGGAATGAGGGAAGCTTTGAAGGAGATTCAACCCGCTGGGATGGTCGATTAACGTAGGGCTTATTTACTCTCGAAAGAAGGGTTTTCATCCATAATCCTAGGAAGGAAGGGCCTTGTTAGTTTAGTTTCTTTGGTTTTAGGTGGGAAGATGATTCTATATGCATTTTCATTTGATTTAGTCTCTTGTATGGAAGCCAAGAAAGGCGAAACAATTTCACCTACCAGATAGTTTATTTTCTATATTCCCTACTATATAGTTTACTTTCTTTGTTTTTTTTATGACACAAATAAAAAATAGGTAAAATCCATTTATGCATTTGATTGCTTGTCCATCTATTAATCTATTACAATCTTGGAAGATATGTTCTTCACGCAATCATTTTCTATAAATACATTAGAATTCCTTTTATTTTTTTTCCCTTTATCATGTGTTATTTCTAATCCATTGACCTATTTAAAATAAAACCATGGCTAATTTTAATCAAATATCGACATCCTCCTTTCGGACTATCCTTAATTCCTCTGTATATTGTTCTTCAATTTGAAGAGATCCGCTATTGATGCTGAAGTTATAGGTAATAATTTAATGTGATAATTAAATGAATAGAAATAATCTAGTCATGCATCGTAGATTCGAATCCGTATATCTTGACTGCTACTCTTTGTAGATTTATGTTCGTCGAGGACAAACTGCAGAGGGAGCCATCAACCTTGATGTTGAGCGTTTAAATCACGTAAATCCACAATCATAATTAAGTTGGCACTGAAAATATATGTCTCTGGTATTGATAATACATCATTTTTACATTATATCATTTCATCCTAAAATTTTCATATTTACACTGTATTTGAAAACTATTTGTGATATGTTAGGATGAATAAATGATATTTAAAGGTGAGTTGTTCCTGTGTTAACTGAGAATTCTCATATTTACACTGTATTTGAAAATTGCATGTGATATGTAAGGATGAATAAATTATATTTAAAGGTGAGTTGTTCCTGTGTTAACTCAGATGCGTTGAGAATATATTTTTGCAATTATATTGAGTCGTTTTTGTTTTCTCTTTGGAGTTATAGTCTTTTTTGGCAAAGATAAAATTAAACAGCCCATAAATGTTAATATACCAAGTAATTTATGGAAGATAAAGTAATTCAACATAGATCTCAATTGCACATATTGAAAAGTGCAAGGCATTCCTTCCATTTTTATATTATATGCTTTATATCAATAGAAACTTCTAATTCCATGTATATTATAATAATTCATTTGCACTCTAGTTTTGTAGTTTCCTTTTATATTCTATGCTTTATATCAATAGAAACCTCTAATTCCATGTATATTATAATAATTCATTTTCACTCTGGTTTTTTAGTTTCCTTTTAGTTCATTTCATCCATTGTAATGTATGTGAATGTATATCAAACATGCTCCATAAGTTTAGGCTCCTCTATGTGGTAAAGGCCTTTTTTAGCTGAATACGTTGGGGACCAAGGAAGCATATCGCTGAACACCCAATCCAAAAAAGTCGTTAGGAAAGTTTCACTTACCTTGATTAGTTGCCCAGTTCAAGATAGAGCCACTAGATGGAATTCAACTACTATAATAAGGAGGGAAGATGGGACCATCCAATAGTTTTTCAGTTGGCCATCATTTTTTCTTTCTTGTTACCATTTGGCCATTGTATTCTCTCTAATTGAAGGGAAGGCTCAATCAAACTGGCTTGCTTCTCTACGTGATAGCCTAACTATAGATGGAAGTTTAGGATTGACAACTGGATGAACTAATACACCCACCCTTTGTAGCAATGAAGTACAGAGGGTGGATAACTCCGTGATCAGATTAATGATCAAATGCCATTGAGGGAATTACTATCTTATTTTCCCGGGGGGTGAAAAAGAGATATATATTCCATGCCTTAGCCCCCGCATCTATATGTTTTATGCATGTCCTACTAGCTACTATCTCTGTTGTTGTTCCTTGTCTCTACTGGCCCTAATTTCTTTGTGGTTTTCCTAGCTTGTCCCTTCCTGTTACTTACACCAGCTATACTTAGTTGCAACTGTTGCTGGCCCCAAACCAAAAGCACAATAGCAATGCTTTCATATGGTCTTCAGCGTCTTCAACTAAGGTGAGTAAATGGATTTCTAAATGGTTATTCTTATCTGTCATGAAGCCATGCACAAAAGCATTCAAAGAACTTCCTAGCTGATGATAAGAATTATTCTTGGGATACAGACTTTCCAGCAAAAGAATGTTGTCATGCTAGATCTGCAACTTCCTTCATAGATGTGAAATGACAGGATTCAAGAGTAAGTATGAAAAATCCTTTTCTTTCATAATGCTCTAGCTTGTGACCAATCAACATACACTGGTAAGTTCAGGAATGATCCATGTGAATTTGGGTCCATGAATGATCCACTACATCTCTTCACTCCTCTAGACTTTGGACTTTCCGCGCATTAATGGATTAACATCTGTGTTGCGAAATTATTCATTATTCATATCTGAAAACTTATTTAGTCTAAGTGTGTATTTCAGATTCTGCTTATTCACAGAGTTCATGTATTTCACATTCTCTGCAAATATTGAGAATCCCTACTCATGCTCATCCGAATCCATATAATTTCTAGTTGAGCCATATTGAAACACCCACTTCTCATAAAGGAGTCACACCCACTTCAAATAAAGGAGTCGCAGACTTTCCTCGGACTCTGGATCCATATAATTTCTAGTTGAGTCGTACTGAAGCACCCACTTCTCATAAGGGAGTCGCAGACTTTCCTCAGACTCTAGATCCATATAATTTCTAGTTGAGCCGTACTGAAGCACCCACTTCTCATAATGAGTCACAGACTTTCCTCGGACTCCAAGTTTCTATCTGTAAATCCAGGAGAGGCATCGAAGGCATTCACAAGGTTGTCAAGAGAAGGAATAGAAATAGGGTCACCGTAATTGAAATGATAATACTCCCCATTACCCAAAAACAACAATAAATAATTCAATCCAATCCATATATAATTAATTAACAGAATAACTAATCCAATCCAATCCAAATATAAAATTTTCACATCCAATTCATATATAATTAATTCACACAAGTAAGTGTGCCCACAAATTATAACGTGAATCGGTGGACAATTACAATCATAATATAAAATTAAACTAAGAAAAATGTAACATAAATTATTAATAAGACATTATTAAACACACAGATATAATTAATTAACAGAATAACTAATCCAATCCAATCAAGATATAATTAATTCACATCTGCGTAGTCTACCCAGGCAACGTTTTGGCCCAGAATCTGGCAAAGATTTTGAAAAAATCCAGCAAAGATTTTATCATAATCTTGTTTATAGTTGTTAAACTTTAGTATTTTGAGTGCCCTAAGGGTTTTTTATGGTGTTGAATCCATTTCCACTATCAAAAATGGATTCCAAACACTCCAACTACCTGATTTCTTGAATTTTAGTTGCCCAGATTCCGGCAAAAAACTGTCGTCTGGGCTATTCCGTTGCCTGGGTAGACAACTCCAATTCACATCCAATTAAATATAAAATTAAACTAAGAAAAATGTAACAGAAATTATTAATAAGACATTATTAAACACACAACACAAAAATTCTCATCTAATTAATTATAAATGTGAGCCTAAAATAAAATAGAACGATTTAATAAAACTAAAAATATAAAATTAAGCTAAAAAAAATGTAACAAAAATTTATTAATATGACATTATTAAACACACAGCACAAAAATTCTTACCTAATTAATTATAAATGTAAGCCTAATATGAAATATAATGATATGATAAAACTATAAATTGTTATTGGCATTTAAATTATATACATCCTTTAAAAAAACCAGAAAATGAAAACTCACTTTACAATATATGAATATGTTTTTCATTATAGATAAAGCTTATATAGAATTGTTCTAGTGCTACTCGAATCCAATTTGTGCCCCGGGTAACCCATGCACACTTATTTCATTTGTTATTCCTCAACCGATCTCGACTATAGACGACCAATGCTGCCATCGCTTGGTTTTCATCTGTTCTGCAGTTAGCAGCCTCCATAGTTAGGAATTTCATTTCTAAACCCAAATTCTAATCTCTTTCGCTTCATTTCTTACAACCCACTTCAACCATCTATTTAAGGGTAACGAACAAGGGACACCAGCAAATATGTCTCCTCATGCCACTAAATAAAACGCTAGCCCTCACTTTGGTACATAAAAAATCACCTGCAATCAGACAGGGTATTTCGATCCCTCCATAATTGTTAGCAAATGACAAATCCTAGTAGATTTTTCTAGCTTTTTTGCATATGCATCTGAAAGAAAAAAAAAAAAAAGACTAATAGTATTTTGAAATAATAATATTCGACCCTCTCTCCTTTTACAGCTCCTCCCACTTGAAGATAGATTTCCTACCTTTCTTCTTACAGGTCGTCCCACAAGCATATTTTCTAATGCCAGTTGTGTAAATATGAAGAAAATTGTTGATATTTATAGATTTTATTTTTCTTAGGTCGTCCCACAAGAATATTTTCTAATGCCAATTGTGTAAATATGAAAAACATCATTGATATTTATAAATTTTTCCAAGAAAGAAAATAAAAAATAGATCACTACACAATTTCCCCGTCATTGAAGAAACAACAAATTATTCTAAAATACACATGTATAAATTTAAATATCAAACAAAAAAACATTAAATGCATGTTCCTCCCATGACACTTGTTGAAGAATGTTTATGAACCCATTGAATCCTTCATTCCATTATAACTTCGCATCTTCTCTATACCATTTTGTTCTGAAAATTTGAAACAATCTAAAAATCTTAAATATAATATATTCATTTCTTGGTAGACAATCTTATGAAAGGAAGCAACACAGAGAACAAGCTCAAAAGATAAATTTAGATAAATGTGTGAGACCATGAACAGAAGAAACAAGTTCTGAAAAATTTGTAACAGTAAATTTGTGAGACCAAGACCAAGACACACGAGAAACAAGCTCTGAAGAATTTGTAACAAGTGAGATGAGTATGGATGATTAAACATTCCAGATGATTATTTAGAAGGCATCTGTAATGCCGCTGCATAGAGCTTCAAAGACACAAACTGATTAGTCAACCACATATTTTCTGTTTATGGGCTTTGTGTTTTATATCAAAGCTATTTTGAAGTCGTTTTTTATATCAAAGGAAGGTAAATGAATAAAGGTATTGATTCAAGCAAGAGACAACACCTTAGCGCGTAGTTAGCTAGTAATTATATTTGTACACATTGAAGAAACCAGAAAGCTGCCATTTATGAGGCAGGTATGCCTAATACAATGCATACTTGTTATTATAAATGCCACTCATAATTATAAAAGTAAAACCAACTCACATAAATCCTCCCATTTTCAATCACCATGATATTGAAGAAATTCAAAACTATTAACATCGTTGTGTTTGCAATGCAAACAAGCTTTTTACGAAAGAACATAAGACAAAAGCTTAATTTTTTAGCTTTGTATGGCCTTCTCAAGGGACGATTATATATAAAAATAAAAAATAGGTGATAGATATATGTGTTTTTTTCCTCTCGATGGAGATACCAGCTTTTTTTAACTCTAGCCAACTATTTTTTCCTTCATTTTTATTATTCAGTAAATTATATTTTTCCAAGTAAGCAAATTATGCCCTCACGCAGTTTTTTTTAAATTTAGTATGATACAATCTTTATTCTCGGACTAAAACATAAGGAGTGAGAGAGATATTTTCTTTAAAAAAAATAAAAAATAAAAAATAAAAACAATTTAACAAAATACAAAGAGCAAGATTTTTTAAAAAAACAAACAAACAATTTAAAAAAAAAAAAATATATATATATATATATATATGTTTAATTTGTGTTGGTTGTATTACTGTTGTTGTTTAATTCTTTTTCATATAAAATACAATTTTGTCAATACTTCATGTCTTTACCATATGTAACTTTATCTATAATTTGCTCGCATATCTTATGTCATCCACGAGAGTCAACAAAACCAAAACAAAGCCTAGAGAATTTGATGGGTCACCACGAAAAAGGTCCCAATACCACGTTGAATTCTCCTTTCTCTCCCCCCTCCCCTACAAAACGGTTATGGGACTACCTAATAGAACTTGTTTTTATGGATTTTTTCACAATTTTCACCAAATAGAGCATGTCTCCGAAGATTTGAACCTGCCACGTCCAGAAACACAATATATACCTCCATCGCTTAAGCTCAACTCCTTTGATGAATCCTCCTTTCTCCATCGCAACCCCTTTCCATCTATGTCCTTTCACAAACCTTGCAACCTGCTAAAACCTTCCCCTACTCTTCCTCTACTCTCATACCACTTTTGGTAAATCACTTTAGTTGGAAGAATAAGAGTAGGAATCCGCAATTCTAAAATGTACCAATTGAAAATTGTGTTTTAAAAGAACCCAAGTGAAGAAATCCACAGTGTCCATGTGGATGGGAATGTTTGGCGGGAAAATTTTGCATGGACACAAAACTATAAACAAAAACCAACAAGGATATACCCTCACATGCATAGATGACCACCAAGTGCTCCATGTGGAAGAGAATGGACTACAAATGATCGACCTGAGGAGGCTAGAATTAGAAAATATGTAGAAGTCACTTGCCGATCATGTGGCTCACTTCCTTTTTTTAAATAGTAATGATCTAATGGCTAAGTAAAAGTTTCTCCCTCGACCACCCACTCCCTCAGCCTAATCAATATTGTTATAAAATCAGAAAGGCAGAAGTATTTTCTTATACTTGATAATTACTTGTGATATTCTTTTGATCTTATTAACTTTCTTGTGTTCTTCTTTTATCATAATTCATCAAGCAATTACCAAAATAGTAGCACAAATATCAAGGACACCAGATGTAGGCAGACAGTTAGGGAAAAAGCCCACTCTAGGGTGAAACCCAGTCAACAACTCTTCCTTCAATAGTTTTCCGGAGATAATCCAAGACTCTTGACTTAGACACATAATTCCTCCACACCAAGTCGGTCCTCTCCTTCTTCTACAGATAATACTATCTTCGACCTAGCAGTAGCAGCAACAACAACACTATGATGCAACACTTATCTTCGACCTAACAACTTTGATCTCAATGCAACAAATTCGATTTTGGAGCAACACTTTCACTTGAAGCAGGGTCAACTGGTAGCAACAACTTCGACCAAATAGTGGCAACTTCGACTTGGAATCAACTAGCAACAACAACTTCAATGTAGGAGTAGAGACTTCGATCTCCCTAGAAAACCCACACGTGAGAGAGATAGATGGCCCAAAACTTCGATCTTGACCTAATCTTCCTACTTCCCCAACCTCGCACTTATTTTAGCCTCATTTTCCTACTTCACACTTTTCTAGCTCTTCTTCTTGGGTATCAAACATCTATGAGTGTGAGAATGTGTGCCCCAAATGAATTAAAACTACTCCAATATATAGTATTCTATTGAGGTTGAATTGCCCATTTTGAGGCCGACTTGATCTCCTTAAGGCCGACCTGGTGTGGAGGTGACATAATTCATTTATTACTAAAAAATAATCCACTTTACTTGATTCAAAAGCCCAAAAAGAGTCTCTTTAAATGTACAATGACTCTATTGACTCAGAATAAATCCTAGAAGTCCTAAATGGGGACTTTGACCAAAAATGTGATGACCCAAGCATGAAACCCATGCTTTAATAAGTCATTGTAATAATAGTAAATTTTTTATTTTCATTCTTTTTCATAGGTACATTTCATTTTACTCAAATACAATTATGAAGACCGAACCTAGTTACATTTTTCAACACACCCTCTTAAATAGGGAGGTATTCATAACAAGTACAAGGAAGATCTCAAACTATATGAACTATGAAGAGTTTAGGCACTGCAATTCCATGGACTAGATTCCTAACCAAGGCAATCTATCCAAGGTATCTCAACATTTTAGGCACCACAATGCCATGGACTAGATCCTTGACCAAGGTAATCTATCCAAGGTGGGACTAAGATGGATTAAAGATTTCAACCTCTCTAGGTACCTTCGAGATTACTTATTAAACATCAACACAGGGATCCATGTGTGTAACTGAGGTCAAATCTCTAATATCAATGCCACCCTCCCTATCAGACATCAACACATAGATTTCCTTCCAAGAAAAGTGTCACTTAAAAAGCCTCAACAGTCTTGATTATTTCGATCGATAGAAAATCCTCCTTGATCCAACAGATCAAAGACAACAAATCTCTCCCTATCAAACTGACCGATAACAACAAGTATGTAAAAACTTCAAGAGATTTATTTGTACATACACAGCCCTAATCGGTAACAAACTTTCAATTGTATATAAATAAATACAAACCTCTAGGGTCTTTCAGACAACTTGATGTTGCTTTTCATTTTTTATCCCAGTGAACCTTAACACAAGATTCCTTCACTCATATCATTTTCTTTCCTACTTTATATGCAGCAACATATTCTTCAATCAAATCATGCTTTCCTTATTTCAACAACACCTCAAAATGCATTCTCCAATTTCTTTCGAGGTATCCATCATGACCTTGAAATGCCCTCCCTCTTAAGGTAAGAGGATTTCTTCTATCCAGGCTCCCTCTCAACTTTGGGAGATTAACTTCTTCTTATGGTATTGGAGAATATTTCATGGCTTCCATCCTTCTCAACATATTCATGCACATCAATTTTACATACGAGCATCTTCACCATCATGAAGATTATGTACCTGCACAACTTAGGTGTCAAGTACAACCCAATCTATAGAAGCATGAAGTTAATCATATCAAAATCATATAATGATGGAAGCATTTAGACTTTTAGACATGCTTAAAGACAATCAACAAGAAACACATACTTCTATATTTCAAACTTCTTGCCCAGGTGTTGATACAAATTACCCTAAATCTCATCAATAGCTCAATCATGATAACAATATCATTACATATAGCGCTTCAATATCATTATCAACGATATGACAAGTTATTTTATATAGAAAATCCTAGAAACAAGTATAACTTTCAGATTTAATATGTTATATTTCCTACGAGTATTACATACAACCCTAGATTTCATACATAAGCTTCAATAATCAAAACCAATCACAACTTAATTTAAAGTTTCAACCAACATGACTAGCTTCTACTAGGGTTTGATGTAAATGCTAGGTTTTCATTTACTAACATCAAGCTAATCATAATATAATTTCAGGTTACATCAACCTTTCATAAATCCTAGATTGTCATAAAATCATACACTAGAGAAATTGACTTCTACTAAGGTTTAGTTACAAAACCCTAGAATTCACAAACAATATCATCCTAAAATATCAAACTTTGACTAGGGCTTAATTACAAACCCTAGGAATTATGACCAACAACAATTATGTCACCACATGTGCATATCTAGTATTTCATCATCATGCATAAGCATATCATAACAAACATATGTCACACAAACCCAATGACACAAACACATTAAAGTAAAACATATAAAAAACTTGATCAGGCGATCAAACATATACCTAGGGATAAGGGTATTTCTCTACCAAACCCTAAAGATCTAGGGTTTCAATACATAACATAACAAACCCTAATTTATCAAAACCTCAAAGGTTTGGGATCACCATTCAACCCTAATAGTTTAGGGTTTCAATACCAAAACCAAAACCCCAAACATGACATCATTAAAGCATTAATCATCAAACATTTTATTTTAAAATTCACTAATAACCTTAAGTGGGCTAGGGTTTCACACATTATCATCGACATACCCTTAATTTAGGGCTTTACAAAGAACCTATTTTAGGGTTCCACAAGAATAATAAAAAATATGAGGTAGATTTATCTAATGATGAATCACCCAATCAAGAATCTTTATGATTCAAGAAGGCTAGACACAACAATGTTAGTAATGTGGAATAGATAAAAAATAATGAATATACCTTTATCATGAAGAGAGACAAGCTTTATAGTTTAAGGCATACCTTTGTTCCTTAACAAACCTTTTAATTCCAAATCTTTTTTCTTGTGAGGCTTTCTTCCATAATCATTGAGTTTATGACAAGCCTCTTCCTAATCAAGAAAATAGAAATAGAAATGTGATTAGTATTTAATATAAAAAAAAAACTTAGATAAGTAAGGGAAACCAAAATTGAAAAAGAGTAAGATATTTATCTTTGGAAGTTGGTGAGGGCTCCCACCAAATTCAAGGGATACCTATAACCTTATAAAAACGATTCAAAAATGTCTTTCCAAAAATATGTTAAATCTGCAAATACTAAAAATCAAGAATACAAAATGAAATAACTAAGAATTAGAGCAAAGGACTTAGTAGTGCAAGTCCCTTATATTTGATTCTTAGGGTTTATTCTTCTTGGGAGATCCTTCTTCAAAAACATTGGCTTGGTCCTTGTCCCTTTTCTTACTCTTTGGATTGTCAGGACAATCACTTTTATAGTGACCCATTTTATGACATTGGTAGCATTCTATTTTGGGCATGTATACCTTTCTTATTGGTCCTCTTGACTTCTTTAAGTTTCCTTTCTTATGATGAGTGGTGGAGGCATTTGAAACTTCTTCATTGTTGGATACTCATGTGATTCTCATCTCCTCTTGGCTACAAACATTCCATAATTCTTCGAATGTGGGAGTTTCCTTCTAACTGTTGATTCCTAAAGCAAAAGCACTCCAAGTCGGTGACAATACCAACAATGCAGTAATCAATAGTTATTTTTCTGGTACAATCTCATCTATGGCTAGAAGGTCATCTCTAATTCTATCTAGCCTTATAAATAAGGAAGCCACACTGTCATATTTAATCATTTTTGTGGTCTTTAGTTCATTTCTCAAACTTGCTACTTGACCAATGTTCTTGATAGTAAATAACTTTGATAAGGCCTCATACATTTCTTGAGCATGGTCTATGTTGGATATATATGGGATAAGATTTTCCTTTATGCCTTCTACCATTAATTCCATAGCCAAAATTTATAACTCTTTGAACTTCACCTTATCTGCATCACCAGATTCTTCAGTAGGTTTCTTTACTTTTCCTCTAACCAAATCCAATACTTTGTTCTTTTCAAGAATAAGGTCAATTCTCTTTTTCTCTTTTTTTATGAACTATAATTTGTTCTCTTTATTTTTTTGAGTTAGACATTTTCCTTGAAGATATTAAGATTCTTTCTTATAAGGTCTCCTTTTATGATACCTTGATCAACTTCTTTGAGTTTCCTTTCTTTCAGTAGATGCTTAAATTACCATTTTCCTCCTTCTTCACCAAATTTATGAACCATGTTAGAAAATCAGAAAGGCAGAAATATTTTCTTATACTTGGTAATTACTTATGATATTCTTGTGATCTTATTAACTTTCTTGTGTTCTTCTTTTATATTGATTCATCCAGCAATTACGAAAACAATAGCACAAAGATCAAGGACACCATATGTAGGCTGACATCCAAGGAAAAACCCCATTATAGGGGAAAACCCAATCAACAAATCTTCCTTCAATAGTTTTCCTAAGATAATCCAAGGCTCTTAACTTAGACATAGACTTCCTCCACACCAAGTCAATCCTCTCATTATTCTGCAGATAATACTATCTTCGACCTGTCAATAGCAGCAACAACAACATTATGATGTAGCACTTATCTTCGACCTAACAACTTCGATCTTAATGCAATAACTTCGATCTTAGAGCAACACTTTCACTTGAATCGGTAACAACTGGCAGCAACAACTTCAACTTGGAAGCAACTAACAGTAACAACTTCGATGTAGAAGTAGACACTTTGATCTCCCTAGAAAATCCACACATGAGAGATATAGATGGCCCAAAACTTCGATCTTAACCTAATATTCCTTCTTCCCCAACCTCACACTTCTTTCAGACTCCTTTTCCTACACTTTTCCAACTCTTCTTCTTGGATGTTGAACTTGTGTGAATGTGAGAGTGTGTGCCGCAAATGAATTCGAATTGCTCCAATATATAGTCTTTTGTTGAGGTCGAATTGCCCATTTTGAGGCCGACTTGATCTACTTAAGGTTGACTTGGTGTGGAGGTGACATAATTCATTTATGACTAAAAAATAATCATTTTTACATGATTCAAAATCCCAAGAAGGATCTCTTTAAATGTACAATGACTGTTTACTCAGAATAAATCCTAGAAGTCCTCAATGGGGACTTTGACCTAAAACATGACAACCCAAGCATGAAACCCATGCTTTAATAAGTCATTGTAATAATAGTAAATTTTTTCTTTTCATTCTTTTTCATAAGTACATCTCATTTTGACTCAAATACAATTATGAAGACCAAACTTAGTTGCATTTTTCAACAAATACACGCTAAGCATGTCATTTTGGGGAATCGAACATGGGTGTTGAGGGAGTTAACAACCCACCTTAACCACTTAGTCTACCCTTACTTAACACGACATGGCACATTTTCATAAACTATGGATAGACGACAAAGGCTCTTAAAGAATCTCCCACTAAAGAATGCTTTCAGCATAATGCTTTTTTTAATGAAGTTTCACTTTCATATACTTTTTTTTTTTTTTTTTTCTAATTGTTAACATTTAAATTCATCATAAAAATTAATCAAACCAAAATTCATATCAATTAATAAATTAAAATTATATATATATATAATTTTATTTTTATACTAACTCACTCCTACATCTACTCATTTATATATTTATATTCCAATGTGTGTTGTTAAAATTTTATTATTTTCATTCAATGTTAGTAATATATATATATATATATATATATATATATATATATATATATATATATATATATATATATATATTTATTTATTTATTTATTTAAGAGTGCAGGTACGTGTAGAGGGATATTTTTTCACCCCGGAGGAATAATGAAAAGACAATTCACTTGGAAACTAGGAATATTATCTAGTATTCTGGCATAGGCTATGTCTTATTACAAGGAATTCTATTAGTTGGATGTTATCATCCAAGTCTACTCTTTGTCATTGGAGACTATCTAATAATTTTGAAACATATGTATTATAGAACAAGGACTAAAGATCTTAAACTCAATGTTACCTTGAGAAGAATTTGAGCTTTGGTGGAAATTTTGGCGTGTCGAATTGATTGGTTCCATGTGAAAAGGAAAAACAATATATTGGCTTATTCACAAGCTAATTTAGTAGTTAAATTAAATAAAAACGGGGTTTATTTAATCAATGGATTATATGTTAATCAACCTATTCTATAATCCTATCTTCTCTCCAAGTGTCGTGTCAATGTTGAGTTATGATGGTACTCCAATAGTTATATCTCCACACATAATGGGTAGAAAGGACACATAGCTGTCACCTTCTGCCACAATGCTTCTCGCCTTCACCACCTTGGGTAATAATCTCACTTGTCCCTTCCCACTATAGTGAATAAATAAATATAAATAATGATTAATTAGTTAATTAGTAATTAGGTTGAAAGGCCATGTCTGATAAGGCATGACCTTTCGTGAAGAGGCACCTGCCTAAGTATATAAGCAGGCCTCATTTATAGTTCTCATCTCATATCTCATTCGTCATACATTTTATATAATATTTGTATCCTCAATGGATATCTTGATATTTCAAGTCTTCTGGAATATTTAACTTGAGAAGGAACTTTGTTCACTTCATTTGGTATCAGAGTAGTCGATCTTCTGGCCACTTACGCTGCACAGAGCCACACTCTCTGATCCAGGTCCTTAACCATCAAATTCATCAACATTGTTGCCGTTGGAGCATTTCGCTAAACCTTTGGAGTTTCTCCATTGCTACTGAGTTCATCAGAGGTCCTTGGCCATTAAAAAAAAAAAAAGAGAAGGAAAGTTAAAAAAAAAGAATATATATATATATATATATATATATATATATATATATATATATATATATATATTAATAAAAATAAATAAAAGAGAGAAGGAAAGTTAAAAAAAAGGTGGAAATAAATTAAAAGGAATTTTTTTTAAAAGAAAATAATTCCAAAAGAAAAATAAAATAAAAATGGTTCTACATTATTGATAAAAAGTGCATGATAAAAATACTATATGGAAGAGAAGGAAGAGTAGACAAGGTTATTTTGATTCTTCTTTAAGTGGTTTACAAGGTCATGGTTTTAGAAGCCCATGGTAATTGCCCATGGTATTTTCAAGGTAATATAAGAACAAAAGGAATAAAAACTCTGTGTGAATGGTAAGTTTACTTTTATGTGGAGAAAATTGAATATAGGAGAATAGCCACGTTTCACTAGGGTTGTAACTTTTCATAATATAAAATAAAAAAAGTTTGAAATACAATAAAAATTATATATATATATATATATATATATATATATATATATATATATATATATATATATATATATATATATATATATATATATATATATATATATATATAAATATTTATATAGAAAGGAGGTTACTGTTGTAGTGTCTCCATAAAAAAAATTAAATTAAAAAATTAAAAATTCATAAGTTAAAAAGAATGAATTTGGAGAACATTTATCTCAACAAGCAGAATGACATCTAATACAGAAATGAAGTCATGACGATTTTTAGAACTAGAAACCCTACCCATCGACGTTAAAGTGCTATTTAAAATTAAAGGAACTCTCGCAGGAAAAGAAGTCACTATTGCTATATCGCCTGCTGAAGATAAAAATTACATAAACCCTACAATTGCAAACCAGTTGGTGATTCCCGAGTCAAATATAATCGAAAAATTTGACTTTTTTGACAAAAAAAATATGACAAAAAGTCTACAACTTAATATTGAGGATTACACTTTTATCTCTCAATTTACCGTGAAAACCTTCCTTTTTGACAATAGTGACATTGTGTTAGGTTCATCGTGGATGGAAACCCTAGGTTCAGTTATCCTAAATTCGAAAAAGAATTTTTTGACATTCTCCTACAAAAAGAAGAAAATAACGCTATAGGACGTTAACTTGAAGCCAAATTCCGTGATGCTTGAGGACATACAAGAATTTTCAAAAGTAATTCTTCAAGAAGGTAAAAAGGCGATCCAAAATATGCAAAAGGAAATTGACAAAATAACAACTAACAAGAATGAAGAAGTTGTTCGCCTCAAGGACCACAACGACAAATTACTAATGCAAATTAAGAAGCTGAAGAAAGACAATAAGTCGTTAGATAACAAAGTGCAACAACTTGTCGAAAATAAAGCATCAAAACCTTCAAATGTAGAAATTCAAGTTGATGAAAAGAAATCAAATAATGATCCAGTTAGTAACACAAATCCAGAAAACGACACAAACAAGATAAGGGAAACTCAAATCACTAGATTCCCTATCGACATCCGAATCATGGAAGTAGACAACTCGATCAAGCTATGTATTTAGAACAGAGTCAACAAGCTCATATTCCGAAGAATACTAATGTCCGTGCAATCCACTCATGTGATAACAAGTCGTCACAAGTTGCTAGTCATCGTAAGATTCCACAGAAGATTGATTTAGGATGGTCCAATCCATTCTTAGTGTGACAGTTTTGTTTGTCACTTAGAGGATCACATCAACTTATATCGACAAGGATGACTGCCTCGAGATGTGGAGATGTTCGTAACAAGAAAATAAATCAAGGCCTTTCATCAACAAGCTTTGAGGACAAATCTTTTTGAATAGGAAGGCAATGTAGTGAATAAAATAATATAAATAATGATTAATTAGTTAATTAGTAATTAGGTTGAAAGGCCATGTCTGATAAGACGTGACCTTTCGTGAAAAGGCGCCTGCCTAGGTATATAAGCAGGCCTCATTTGTAATTCTCATCTCATATCTCATTCATCATACATTTTATATAATATTTGTATCCTCAATGGATATCTTGATATTTCAAGTCTTCTGGAATATTTAACTTGAGAAGGAACTTTGTTCACTTCACCCACATAGCACTTGTGGGATAAATTTGATAATGTTCATGGATCTTTCTATGTTGGAAGGTTTGGTTCTCACTATAATTGGGATTCAAATGGAGTATGTTCTAGCGAAGGTATTGCAAGGACGACATCCTCCTTCCTACAGGTTTTGGGGGAGACATTTTCAAGCCTTTTGTGCATTAAGGGCGTTAACGACGTAGTTGTCATGGATTATAGGGAACTACAAGAAAATAACAGTTCCCTTCGATAACATGACCAATAAATTAAGGAGCCACACATTGATATGGAAGAGATCGTGATATGCTTCTCTATAATTGAAGGCCTTCCGAGATCTGGTGTAGAGGTATTGAGCATATTGCTCTAGTTGAAATGCAAAGTGGATACCCTCGAGCAAATGCTCCTTAAGCAAGTGCAATTGGGTCAACACACTCTTCATCCCTCTTTATGCACTAGTAAAGTTCTCTTTGGGTCTAGAATAGAAATTCCTACTACTTATGTCATAGATGATCTAACATACAACAAATATGGAAGTACCTTGTGCTAGCATAACTTTTCGCACTCAATAATTTAGTATTATAATGAAGATCACCATTACTCTAGCTCTTTTTGTAACAGAAGTATCTATATGACCATAAGAACTAAATTTAGGTTTTTTTTGGAATGTAATAATGTGGATATCATACTTTGAATATCCAAGTTATAAAAAAAATCACTTATCTTGTGTGTGTAATAGCTACAACTATAAAACTCTCCCAATTTCATATATATATATCCTTGCAACACCTTTAGCCCACCGACCCAGACTCAACTCTCAAGACCTAATCCCGATGGACCTGAAGAGAATTGAACCTCTAGGCTCATAACAAAGGGCCAAAGACTTGGTAAGGCTTCATGTTAAATAATTTTGAATAAAAAAAATAATAACACGATAGAATGTTAAATGAAAATAATAATAATAAGAAGATAGAATGTTAAATGGAAAAAATAATAAAAAAAAGAGCTTATGACAAAGGGCCAAAGACTTGACTCATATTAAATAATTTTGAATAAAAAAAATAATAACACAATAGAATGTTAAATGGAAAAATAATAATAAGAAAATAGAATGTTAAATGGAAAAAATAATAAGAAAATAGAATGTTAAATGAAAAAAGTAATAACAATATTGAAAAAATATAATTATAAGAAAGAAAGTATTTTTAAAAAAGCTAAAAATAATTTAGGATACAGATTGTTTTTTATCTAGCTCTTGTATTAGGCCTTTTTGTTATGAAATTTTACATTACATACTCTTTAACTTCTTGACAAACTTTTTATTGAATGGGTTATCTAAAAAAAACTAGCTACCAGAATACTTCTGCATAATGATGTCTTTGAAAACCTAACATTCTATATAAAATTACAAATAATAATAAAATGCCATACTATGTGTTCCTGAGAGGACACTGTCGATGCCAAATCCGTATTGATCAGTTTTGAGTAGAATTTCCATAAAATACTGATGCCTATTTGCCAAATACGATCTCGCAGTAAGGGGCAGCGGGCAGCATGGCTTGTACATGAACTCAGGGGCTTACATATTTATACATTAATATCGGCACAGCCACTATCATCAATCCGTTCCAGCTTATGAGCAGACGAAGATTTTGAGGTAAGAGAAATATTTTTATTATGAGCTTGTGGAACAGCAACAGTGCCCAAAATACTGAAACAACGACCTTGTGACCTTGTTTATATCTCACACGTACTTAGCTTCTAATGCCAATTATATTATATTTGGTACTTTAAACCCTCAACCCTAAGGCCTCAGCCCTATGTATCAGCCTTTTTAAGTAATTGAAACCGCATACAGCGCCAAGCACAGCCTATAATCGAAATGTTTGGACCTTTCAATGTATTCAATCCCTGTCATGGGGCATGCGAAGAAGAGTCCGAGGGCCTAAAAATTCTTCAGCCTGAAGGGTTTCATCAATTTATGCCCCTTTATTTTTTTTCTCAAAGAGCTAAAGTAACTTTTAAGCGGGTTGTGAATTAAGTGGTGCAGACAAGTGAGCTTTCTTCACAGAGAACCGCGTTCAGTCTCCACGAAGAACATGTTGCCGCAGGTATTTATGTAGCTAAATTGCAGAGAGGCCAGCTGCAATCCCTGTTTGAATTGACGCAATAGATACCCTTTAGTTGTACCTTTATTTTTTTTCTCAAAGAGCCAAAGTAACTTTTAAGCGGGTTGTGAATTAAGTGGTGCAGACAAGTGAGCTTTCTTCACAGAGAACTGCGTTCAGTCTCCACGAAGAACATGTTGCCGCAGGTATTTATGTAGCTAAATTGCGGCGAGGCCAGCTGCAATCCCTGTTTGAATTGACGCAATAGATACCCTTTAGTTGTAGCTTCCTTGACAGAGGTCATTGAGTTGAAAAGCCGATGTCATAAAAGTGTCCAACCCTCAGCTCTCACAGGGAGGGATTCATTCCACCCCTACCCCTGCATTCCCAGAAAAAAGAAGGAAATGTTAAGAGTGTGGTATATTTAAGTTTACTATATTATAAATCAATATATTCGACCAGAACCTCAGAGACGGGGGACAGAAGGATCCAAGACACCGAACTCAAGGTCTTGGAGAATATTTATTATCTTGCAATCTCCATCGCTATTTGGGAAACTATGGCCACAACGAATGCCTTGATATTAAACACTTGCACCAATTTTTTTCTGATAGGTGCCCCTCCTCGACGATCTGCAAGGGGAAATGGTAAAAGTGCACACTTGGTATGCAGGGAAAACCTCAACTTTGCGCTTCCCTCTTCAGTCACCTATACCATTGGTACTTCTGCATTGCTTTCATTTACAATGATGGAGAGGTTAAAGAAGGGCTGTGAATTAACAGACATTCTATTCAGACATGGTAAGCCCAGAATTAAAAACTCATACAAGAGAAGAAGGAAGGTTGTCCCAGAAGCTTCATTCCCGGAGCATTTGAAATTGGGCGATTTAGTTTATCAAATCTGCACGAGCCTACAACAAGAGCATTGGGAAGAGACAACGGCAATGGAGACCTTGAGATCAATGAAGAAAGATGCAAAGGCTGATATTGTGGTGAAGGTATTGAGGCTCCAAACTAATGCTAAGAAAGCACTTGAATTCTTTCAGTGGGCTGAAAGGCTGGAAGGGTATGAGCACCTCTCTGATGCTTACTGCATTATCATTGAGATTCTTGGAACTTCAAAGATGTTTGAGATGGCTCAGGCCATGATACAAAAAATGAAAAACAAAGGGCTAGAGGTAACTTTGAACATTTTCAATAGCTTGATCAGGTCATATGGGCAAGATGGAAAAATCAAAGAAGCATTGGATGTCTTTGATTTCATTAAAGCTGAAGGTTATATGCCTAATACTTCATCCTACAACAATATTCTGATAGCCCTTGTCAAGGGAAAAGAATTTGAAATGGCTGAGAACATCTACATAGAGATGTTGGGCTATGGAGTGACCATGAGTAAACGAACTTCCTCTACAATGATCCATTGCCTCTGTATGAGAAATAAGGTAGAGAAAGCAAAAGACATGCTGGAGAATATGTTGGAGAAAGGTTGTTCCCTAAATGTAGTAGCATACACATCTCTGATCTCTGCTTTTTGTAAGAGAGGAATGCTGCTGCAGGCCTTTCAAATTTTGGGAAAAATGCAGAGGAATGGATGTACTCCGAATGTTATGACTTACAATTCTATTATTCATGGGCTTTGCTTGGTAGGCAGAGTAGAGGAAGCTTTGGGATGGGTGGAGAAGATGCAAAATTTATCTTGTACCCCTGATATTTACACTTATACTGTCCTAATGGATGGTCTATGTAAGGTGGGCAGAACAGATGAAGCAAAAGAGTTGCTAGGTCAAGCTCTTGGAAGAGGGTTGAGACCCTCTATTGTCCCCTACAATGCTCTATTTTATGGATATTGTAAAGAAGGGAGGCCAGATGAAGCTCTGGCTTTGTTGGATGAAATATCTGAGAATGACTGTGTGCCTGACATTGTCTCTTATACCACTTTGGTTCATGGGCTTGTGAAAACTGGACAATCTTCAGAAGCTTTGAGGTTGCAATATGAGATTGCAGAAAAGGGTTACGCACTCGAATTCCCAATTCTAACCTCCCTGCTTCAAGGACTTTGTAGAGAAGGCAACTCCAAAGATGTAAGGAGGTTATTTAGAAAAATGCAGCATATTGGTCACGTTCATGGTCCTCATACATACCATATGGTTATTCATGCACATTCGTTGTCGGGAGAGATGGAAGAGGCATTGACCCTCTTTCGTGAGATGATGAGAAACAACTACTTGCCAAGTCATAGAACTTGCAATACAATCATCAAGGGGTTTTGCATAAATGGGAGATTGAATGATGCCATTAATATGTTGGATTTCATGATAGAAAATGATATGGATCCAAATGCGATCTTATACAATATCTTGCTTAAAGAACTTTGCAAAGAAGATAGAATGGAGGATGCAAGAAAACTCTATGCAGTAGCCACAAAGAGAGGCGTGTTTCCTAATTACAAGCACTCCTTTACAGAATGTAGATGAAATATCACAGGAACAAGCTGAGCATGGGATAGGAATGACGGTCCGCGATTTTGACTGATATGAAGTGGCGGTTCTCATTCCTGTCCTTTATTGTCTTCTTAATCTAAATCCACAGCCATTTCCTGGAGGAATTCTAAATTTGAACTGATTTCTGGCAATAGGGAACCTTTACATTGTCACATCCTAGCAAGTTCAATGCAGAACTGCATTTGTTAAAATTCACACCTGTGTAATCAACTAAGTAAAAGGAAACTCCAGTTTATGCTTAGTAGCTTTTCTTTATGTAACTAAAAAGTGGTTGCCTACAGATTGCTGCACAGACTCAGCAACCTGTAAAGCAAAAATGAAATTGCTTATAAAGATGGAAGTTTGTATGCTGCACTGTTGGGAGGATGAACTCTTGAAAACTGATTATATTCTTCCCTTAATCATGTCTCACAATTTGATATTCCAACATCCCTGTTCGAGCAAAAACCTCCATATTAAAACTTGTACAGGCTAGTAATCATACCCAAGACATACCCCTTTATGGTTGGCTTGCTCTATCACAGACCTGCACTCCTTTCTCATGATGTGCCTAATGTTCCAGTGTGTGGATTGTTATTACCAAAAGGGAGCACTGAATTCTCGATAACAAGATCTAGCTTGTGGGTGAAAGTCTGAAGATAAAATTTATATAGGTCTTTCGATTCTAAACGATCAAACTCGTATTTATAACGTTAGCTTTTCACTCGTAAATTTCAACAAAAAATTAATTGACACTGGAAAAATATGCTTTCTATTAACACTATTCTTCAAAATTGCATAAAAGGGTAATGAGTGAGCTATGTTGACACCAATGTTAAATGTGTTAAATGTTCAATTTAAACAATTGTTTTAGGACATTGTGCATCAGTTGTAGTATATGCGATTTTTTTTTGCTAATTTGCTTGTTTATTAGTTTCTTTAATTACACTAATTAGAAAGTGATGTATCATATTTGTACCATAAATGTTCTCCTCGTGTTCACTGAAACAAAGAACTAAAAATATGTACTTGAAGATGACAATGTGAGTTATAAAAATATTTTTTGCAAAACCTTTGAGTTGCTTATTTTTAAAGACATTTTCTTCTCAAAAATTCAATGTGAAAAACTTGCATAGAACTACCCTTTTAGTAGTTGAAATTGCATAGAAAAATTACAGTGCCAATAATTTGCCTCGACGAAGTGTTCTCGATTGAGAAAGTTTTGGTTAAGAGATCCTGAATTCTTTAATCGACAATTATATTTTTCACAGGAGGTTGATAAAACTCTTTTCGGAGTCATGGGCTTCACCAAAAATTCTCCCAAGATTTTATTTCAACTCTGTCAAAAGTGTGGGAGGATATCGACATCACCTCTGCACAAATTTATAAATTAATATTTTGGCCAACATATTTATTTATACTTCTAGATAAGTCATTAAAACATGCATTTGGTTCACATAAAGCAAAGAAAATGAGGAAACACAAGTGTCATGTAAATTTCAAAGAAAAAGGAACAAAAAGAGTTGAGTTGAAAGCAAAATGGGAAAAACCCACAAGTATGTGATCTAATATTAAAGTTTAGTCTTGGGTTTAAAGCCCCTTGACTAGGTGTAAATGAGGCTAAGTGGAAGTCTTGTGTGATTTTGATGATATAGAAACACCTAGGATTCCATGATCACTTACCCAAAGGGTCATTGTAATCAACATCTCCAATTCCAAAAAAGGGGATGGGGGGTGTGTAGAGCAAAAAGAGTGACACATTAGAGAATAAAATTGGATTAGTGGCTTGTGCATTAAGGAAAGTTTGGAATTCTACATGACATAATACCTTTAAGCTTCTTAATTAAACACAGGGAGTAATGCCTGCTTTAAAAGAAAATATGATTGCATTTGACAAGATGACAGTCAAATGAACAAGAATTTGAAATTACATGTGAGGTAAATGAGTGGAGCAAAGGAAAAAGGAAGGAACCTAACAATGATAAGCAATGGAGCTAGAGAGAAGGGAAGGGACATGATGATGATAAACAGACGGGTTTCAAAGAAGGTGAGGAACATGATGATGAGGAGCAAAAAGGCTTGATAGGTGTAGAGAAATATGATGTCAACGTGAATGAAAAAGTGTCAAAGGACATTCAAATCATATTGGAGTCATCTTACCAAACCAACATTAATATTGAGAACATTGGAGAGTTTTCATGACAACATATTGATTAGCTTTCACAACAAACAATTGAAAAGATATAACTCTATACCATTCGTGTTCTCAATAGATCATCTATGTAGATTTAATTGAATTTTGGAAGGTTAACATCTAAGTAGTGACATGTAGATATGCTCTGTGGGTGGCAATACACTCCACTGTGTAATATGCTAGACATGTCTAATTTGCTCTGTAGACAGTAGTACAATCCACTTGATAAGATGCTGTCAGTGTCTAATTCGGGTCCCCACATGTCGAAAGACAGATGAAGGGACGAGATAACATGAGGTAGTCAGCTCATGCCCCGAATCTCTATAGTATCCTGTTAAGTCTTAAACTTGTAAATGTCGGTCATGGTATCTCGAGTTACCAACTTTAGGTTATAAATAAGCAATGAAGGCTTCATTTGCATCATCAGGAGTTAGAGTCACTGGAATCTAAAATATTCTCTCTTCATACGCATTCTGTGATCTGCAATATCGTGGAAAGGATTCAATATTTCTGTATAATTGAGTCGCAATAGAGCTTTGTATATGCTCTTACCTTGCATATGTCGTGATTTGGGTGATCATAAACAAGTTAAATTGTTGTGATTTGGGTGATCATAAACAGGCTAAATTGATGTTTGTCTATAAGTTTATAATTAAGTGTTCGTCAGCAAGTGAAATAATTGAAGCAAGGAACTTGTAACTGAGCTCAGAGTTAAGTCTTGGTGCAAACTAGTATCAGAGCCATACTCTATCAATTTTAGTTGGAGCTTCTAAAATTTGTAAAAGTTTGCTGCATTGATAAAATATTTTGTTTTAGTTTATACAGAATGTTCATGTGTTGTTCGCTGTATTTTCTCATCAGGTTGCCTATCCATTCTAGTAGTTTCGTTTAATGGTAATATTAAGAAAGCATCTGGTAGTGGGATTTGAGGCATGTATGTGGTCTTTTGAGTCGTGGCTTGGTGTTTTGTGACTATAAGCCATTCCCTAGTCTGATCTTTGTGATCCTATTGACTTTCTTAAAACTGTCTATTATCAATATGGATCCGTCTATGGATACAATAGTTTTTTTCTGAAATTACTTCGAATGCCATTCCGATGACATCTACAGTAGAATGATTAGCTTCTTCATTATCAACAACAAGTTCAGACAGAAGTCTAATCTCCATTAGTGAATTTGATTCCTTTGAACATTGGGAGCTTCCCCCAATAAACCCCAAGGATGTTTATAAACTAAAATGGTGGAACTATATCTCACATTCGTTTATCAAAACTCACTCTGTAGACATTCCCTTTTCTTTGTCTAATGATTATAAATATAAAACTCTTAGATCGCGATATAATAGATTGGGCTAAAAGGCAAGGTTTCCTTTATGCCCATATGGGTGCTCTCGAGTTTGGATTAGGTCCTCTGGTTCGTCCATATTTATCAGTGTCTTCTCCCTGTCGTATTATAGACACTAGACATAATAATTTTTGAGATGCACTTACTGCTGGCTTCTCTGCCCCTCTACATGATGATCTTGCTTTTGCTACTATATTTCATAATTATTACGTTTCATTAGATGATCCTTATGTATATGATTTGCTAAAAGATTATATTTTACCTTTCGGTTTTGATATGTCGACAAAATCCCACATCATCCAGCTTAAATCTATGGTGTTTCCACCTCTCCGTAAGTCTGTTCAAATCACTTCGCATCTACACAGCATGGTGGAAAAATGTTAGTCCAAACAAGCTCGACCGCTTACATTTGATTGGACAGGAATTTCCTACCCAACTACATGGGAAGATAAAATTGGACTGAAATTTCCTAACCAACTGCATGGGAAGATAAAGCCATAGTCTACCCAGCTTTCAAATTTTCCCAGAAAATTATGGAAATTCTAGCAAGATTTTGATAACATCTTGCCGGAGTTTTTGTAAATTCAGGTTACATCTGTCAAACTTCAAGATTTTGGGTGCCCAAAGGGTTTTTGATGGTGCTGAGTCCATTTACTATTAAAAACTCGATTCATTCAAACATTTCTACTGCGAGATTTTTTGAATTTTTTTTTGCCGAATTCCGACCATTTTTGGCCGTCTGGTCAAATTTGAAAGCTAAATAGACGACACAAAAGATAAATATGCCAATCTAAAAACCCGAATTCTCTCCCATGTGAATAAACAAAAGAAGCCAATTCCATTATGAACAATAAATATATCCTAATCCTCGAGGCTTCTAGACTTATTATGCCCATCTGTGCAAAAAATGACCCATACTTGTACCTCTGAACAATCATCCTCCAGTTCAGACCTTGTAAAAGAAAAACATATTGGCAAGCATTTAGAATGTCTTGCTTCTCAAGAAAAGAAGGACGCAGATTTTTAAGACTTCCATTCCTTCTTCCCAATTATGTATGCTTTCTCCTCCTAAAGAAGGATTGGGAAATATAAAAAGGTTTCCTCCCTGGAAGAAATCTACTCGCAGCCCCTTTTAGACAGTTTTCAAACAGTCTGAAAACTGAAAAAGAATATTTTCCTGCCATATCCTCAGTAGTATCAGATACAATGTTTGATGAATGTAAATGCCTGAATTATTCGAACTTGCAAGAACATATGATTAGTTTGAATATTGATGACTCACATAAAAATCTTTTGAAAATTTTTAAAAATTACAGTCACAGAAGAAAGAAATAAAAGGGTTGATAGACAAAGTAGATATCTTGTCTCATGTATTAACAGACAGCACCGCATTAAGGACTTCCATGGAATTAGCAAATGCATAACTAGATTTGTTAGATGCACTATTTGCTAGACTGAATGAAGTTAGGAATAGCCTTCAGTTGAATTTTTGTAGTTATGGTCGGTTTTCATAAATTGTTTTAGCCTTCAAAATATGAAAGAAATGATAAATATAAATGTATACTTCAAGTCAGCTTCTAAAGAGGTAAATTGAATTTTTGAAATTCAAATTAATTGTCTTCACAAGTTCAAGTCGGCCAGCCTACATGACACACCAATTCGGGCTCATGAGATGACTATATAAATGCTACTCCTCCGCCTCAAGGCACCAATTTGAATCACATATACTCATCTTTTGTTCACACGTGGGAGTTTAGGAAAACAAATTCTGAGGCAGCAGATCAACATTCTTTTGAGGCAGCAGACCAAGATTCTTCTGAGGAAACAAACCAAAATCTTCTGAAGCACAATTGACCGAATTTCTGTGGCTGTCTCAGCAGGCTGAATTTGTCTTTTGTTGGCTAGGTTTGACCTGGGATGTTTGTGGTCAGTTTGACCTTGTTTCTAACTGGAAATCAGATTGTATCTCTGTTGAATTGGACAATTTCTTTAAAAAGTTATTGGGTTTTTCCCTAGTTAGGGGTTTCCCAAGGTAAAAAAATTTGTTTCGTGCTTGATTGTTTATTCATGACCCTACTATCATTATTGTTTCACTATCGAGATTTTCTATGTGTAATTGCTTAATGATAAATGTGACAAAAGAAGAATTCGTTAAAGAGTCATTAGAAGTAATTATCAAATTAGGAAATCATGAAAAAACAACATGGTATCAGAGCATGGGTGAAAGAGCAGCCTTGAAGAAGCCAGCTTGTTTCAAATTATCCTCTAGGGCCGCTGACAGTTGCCATTCTCATTACCAAAATTCGAAGATCATCCTTAGAGGAAGCCCTAGTCCAAACTTTGGTTGCGATTTGAAAGGACGAAGAGTATGGAAGAGGGTCAAAGACCTAAGTTCTGGGGCAAAAGGCCTCAATCCATCTGTTAGAGGGTTGAAAGGCATCAGGACGAGGTCGCAGGCCTAGAAGAGACACGAAAGCATCAGAGGTCGAGGAGCCTCAGAAGATGGTTAAAAGAAGTTCGAAGTGCCTCAATTAGTGGCAAAGGCAGCGACATTGTCTTTTGTGTAAGAGATATGCTAAAGATTGTTTGCAAAAGGTGGTTTAACAACATGATTTGATGCTTGCCAGATTTGTAACCCTTAGATTGTAGAGTTTACAAGTTGTTGTATATTCAATTAGGGGAAATGAACCTCTCGTGAGTTAAGGAGGGAGTTCACTAATGTCTTGTATATATTGAAGTCAAAAATTGTATTGTTGAACTTTTGATTGATTTGTTTCAAGAGAGTTATATCTAGAGGGAGATAAAACCTCAAGATCTTATTTCATTGTTTAAAGGGGAATATCCACGATGGAAGGAGCTATATTGGATCATTATAAATTTGTTTGGACTAAATGGAGCATTCCTTGATTGACTGATAACATCACCTTGATGACAATCACATATGCAGATGCATGGGACTCCATGGCACTTTCTTGTCCTCTAATGAATGGGATGAACTATCCCATTTGTATTGACTACAACAAGAAAAAATGTACATGAAAAATTTGATGATCTTATTTTTCTTAGGGTTTGTAAACCCTAGAAGACCTCCTAGTGAGGGTTGCAAGTACATCGTAAAGGTTGCTAAGGCTCTGGCAGCAATGAAAGCATTGAGAAGTGTTGACCACTATGTGGCAACGACCCCATGACAGTACACCCTCTTTTTCGCAAAAGGGATCCATCATGTTCGAGTGTCCGTGCCATTCAGATTTCATCATCATTCGACAGTTTGTAAATGATGTAAACCATTCTGCATGTTTATAATGTAAATGATCTTAGTAAGACTATCATGCATGTAACAACCTAGGTAAGTCTATTATTTTGGTGGCGATTTCTATCCTAGGAGGTTTTTCATCTCACTAATTCATTTGTGTCTCTAGACACAAATGATCGACAGAGTTTTTCCCTCCAACCTCACCCCGAAGTTAGGGTGGATTTTGTCGTCAAGATATTAGATGAGTCTTAATGTTTTTTATCGAGTCTTTGTAAAAGTAATTTGGGAATAATCCTAGCTAATTGGATTGATTATTTTATTACGAATTACTTGGTCTACTAGACCATATTTTGAGTCACAAAATTGGGTAGATATTTGAGGTTTATTACGAACAGGTGTTCCCCTCATGGATTTAATGTATTCATCTTATGTAAAGACGGTTGGAAAAATTATTAATCCCCTCATGAGTTAATTAATTAATTTTTTTGGCAAAAAATAAATTAAAATTATAAGCCATAAATTTAATTAATTTTAGGTCTTAGGAAAAATTAATTCTCCAAATTAAAAAAATTTTGGTTCTAGAAAATTTAATTTTTGGAGGTCCCCAACCAAGCGAATATTGAAGTTTTCAGAAGAATTTGGACCCTTGGGCTTTAGTAGTTAAGTCAAAGTCAATTTTTTGAGGAAATCAATTCAAAATAATTAATTTTGAGCTGATTAAAATTCAATTAAATGAAAAATTCAGATTTCCTCAAAAAATGAATTAATTTCGACTAAGGAGGTTAAAAGATATATATTTTTTTTAATGGACAAGATTACTTTGACAGGGATCAAGCCAACTAGCCATTGGGGAATTAATCTATAAATAGGAAGTCATTTGCTAGTCTTAAGGATCTGATCTTTTGATCGTGTACTAAGCTCTCAAGCTCTCTTGTATATTTTCTGGAATGAATGCAAGTGTCTTTGGAGTTGAATTTGCGGTGGTGTTCCTCTTCATGAATTTATGGTAACATTGTTTTAATTTCTGCAAATATTATTTGAAGATCGCAAATAAATGGCTCTCTTAGAATAATCTGAATACATGTATCTTCTTCAGTTTGTTGGATCTAAGGTAACATTTTTTATTTTGCTTGAAGTAGCAAGTATCTCTATTTCTTTAGAATTTTATTGTTATTATATTTCTCTACTTGGTTTGAGATTGATTTAGAGTTTGCATAAGACCTCTAAGGTTTTCATTGAGCATTTGGGGTATTGGAAACACTGAGAGGGGGGTGAATCAATATTTCATTTCAATTGTTATTATAACCAATTAGATTCTACACAAAAATTAGAGAATTGATAATTTTATTATAGAAAGAAGGATAATGATCCTTTTACAAATGAACGAGTACAATGATTGCCAAGCACCAACTTGGACTTAATGAGGCTCCGACCTCTACAGCTTTGACACCATCTTCTCCAAGGCACCAACCTTGTGTTTAGGAGTTCCTACTCCAAGGACACCAATCCTTTCTTTGCTTCTTCACTGGACTATCAGTTCAAAGATGCTTTACCAGTCTACATCACCAATTATGCATCATACTGCACTATTTATTCCGCACCACTCTTCTCCATTAATTCTGTCCCACTGTTCTTGCAACACACTGCACTTATTCTTCTGTTCCGCACCAGCACTTCACCAACTGTATTAAGGAGTAAAAACTTCACAATTGTAATCTTATTTCATAGCCATGGCTGGAGTGACACCAAGGTCTAGCAAGCTTCAAGCCATTGTACTGCGTTTATCATAGTCAATGAATGCACTGTGTGAAATAATAATCCAAGTTAGGTGTGTACGCCACTGCCTCTACTTCTTTCCGAGTTCTGAGCTTTAGTTCAACCAAGAATACATTGATCCAAGGCACAGGACAGAGAGTCTGAGGATTGTAGTCAAGATGCTATTATTCAGAGCCTTGTCACTGAAATCTGACCACTGTGATAAGGTCCGAGCCCAGTCAAGGAATCACAGTTAGGAGAAGGATATGAGTTAATACATTTCAGTTATAGAAATCTACCGAGATGAATAGCTCAATTTACAGTTGAGGCATCGGATGTTCCATAGATTCCCAATTCTGTTCTCCAACAGAAATTCAAGGTGTCAGAGCTTCCAAAACTGTTGTTTTATCCACAGGTCCGAGTCTCCTATTTACCACAGCTTTCGCGTTTAAAGTAGAAGCCCAACATAATATCCACAGACTCATTTTCTTCTCTGTTCATGAGTTGTGAACAATACCTTTTAATTTTCTATGATGATGACCGTAGTGATGGTGTAGAAATGAGGAAACAAAATGTATATATATAGTAATGCGTTGCAAGAAAGGTGAAGAGATTAGGCCGACATGAATTTACTAAGGTAAGGTCGGCTCTCTGACATAATTTTACCTCACACTTAAAAAATCAGTAACTTTCAAACCGTTTGGAGTTTTGGGCTAAGTAATAGCTCGTTGGAAAGGAAAAATTATGCTCTTCAAGATGGCGTAGGTGTCATTAAGGAATTTCTCCTCTAAGAAAAAAATATTTTTTAATGTGAATGATTATTTATGAGTGTAGAAATGGAGGCAGGGCAGAATGCCTTTGAGTGTAGTGCTTCTTCATGGTTTGATTTCTTCGTTGATTTTCTTCATAATCATGTCCTAGCCTTCTTCAACATAGGATCACTAGGTCAACTTTCCTTAAGATAGTGTAGAGATATTTCATCAATCAAATGCAACATCATTATGTAGTCTTCATCATAAGGACATCAAGCTTCACATCATTGGAGATCATCAAGATCATTGGGTGTAGGACATGTCATCCTGTGTATGTCTTCTAGTCCTTCATCAAGTGCAGTGATATGGTAGTCTTCCATTATGATTATCAAGATATATGACTGACACTTCTTTATCATCATCTAGCATCCTATTGCCATTAATGCATACCTAGATTAACAATCTACCCCTTTGTCATTGATGGAAATATTCCACATTTTTCTCCCCCTTTGACATCAATGGAAAATGGGGTGCCAACATACTAGCCCTATCATGCTGCTCCCCCTGTTATGTTGTTCCTTTGCTTGTTTTTTTCTTTTTTTCTTTTCTTAATGTGATGTAAGAGCAATAACCCCCATCTTCTGGAAAAGATATTCAAATGCTTCTCCTAGAAGGGGTTTTGTAAAGATATCTGCAATTTTCTCCTTTGTATTGACGTATTCCAACTTGATATTTTGTTCAGCAACTTGTTCACGGAGAAAGTGGTATTTGATTGGAATATGTTTGGTCTTTGAGTGCATCACCGAATTCTTTGAAAGACTGATGGCGCTAGTGTTGTCACAAAAAATAGTGATTGGTTGCTTAGTTTCTATGTTGACATCCTTCAAAGCTTCTTTCATCCATAGTATTTGTGTACAACAATCAGCAACAACTATATATTTGGCTTCAACTTTAGAAAGAGATACAGATGATTGATTTTTGTTGAGCCAAGATACAAGACAATCTCCCATAAAGAATGCATTTCCACTGGTACTTTTTCGATCATCCATGCTTCCAGCCCAATCAACATTGGAGTAAGCTATTACAGTAAGAGTTGAGCTCTTAGGATACCACAGACCGAAATCAGTAGTTCCTTTCAAATATCTAAGTATTCTCTTCACAATTGTTAGATGAGATTGTTTAGGACTTGATTGAAATCTTGCCACCATTACAACTACTTGCATAATGTCTGGCCTTGTGGCAGTTAAGTATAGGAGGGCACTAATAATTGACCTATAAAGAATTGCATCGTTGAGAGGGTAATTGTCATCTTTTCTTAATGTAAAATCCGTAGTCATTGGTGTGCTCATAGGGGCACAATCTTCCATCCCATATCTCTTGATCATGTATTTAAGATATTTTTCTTGAGATATAAACATTCCTGCAGTGGTTTGAGATATTTATAGCCTAAGAAAGTAAGATAACTCACCAATCATTGACATTTTGAGCCTTTTGGACATATTTAGAGCAAATTCAGGCTCATCCCATCATCATTGTTGGCAAAGATTAGCTTATACAAGAGTGATCAATATTTTATCCGTGTCTATCTTCATGTAGAGATTGCTTCTTGCTACCCCCTTTTTGAAACCTTCTTATTGCAGATAGTGATCCAACTTTGCATACCAAGCTCTAGGGACTTGTTTCAACCCATACAAGGCCTTTTTCAACTTGCATATAAAGTCTTTCCCTTCGGCTAGATCAAAACCTTCCGGTTGCTCAATGTAGTTTTCTTCCTTGAGATCTCCATTCATAAATGTTGATTTTATGTCCATTTGATAAACCTTGAATTCTTTTGAGCAAGTGAATGCCAAAAAAATTCTTATAGCTTCCAATCATGCTATTAGTGCAAAGGTTTCTTCGAAGTCAATTCCTTCAATTTGCAAGTATCCTTTGCAAACAAGCCTAGCTTTATTTCTGATAATTTGTCCATCCTCATTCATCTTTTTTTTGAATACTCATCTTGTTCCAATTATATTTTTATCTTCTGGGCGAGGTACTAGCTCCCAAGTCTCATTCTTTTCGATTTGAGACATTCCTTCTTCCATGGCCTTTATCCAATGAGGATCTTTATTTGCTTGAGAAAGATTTTCAGGTTCTATTAAAGACAAGAGAGCAACATCATCTTTTCTTGGAGTGTTTGTCATCCTTCTTCGAGTTTGAATTCCTTCATTTATATTCCCAATAATATGTTCTTCCGAATGATGTTTTTGAAAGAATTTGATCTTAGAAGGAGTTTGTGAAGGTTCATTTTGAGGTTCTTCATCCTTTTCTTCTTTTTCATGTTCTTCTTTGATTTCTTCAAGAAAGGGCTCAACTTCATGATCTTCAATTTCCTTTTTTGGGAGGGCTTCATCGATCTTCACATCAATGCTTTCCACTATTTTCCGTGGGCGAATGTTGTAACATTTGTAAGCTTTGCTCCTAGTGGAATATCCAAGGAATATTCCTTCGTCAATTCGAGAATCAAATTTTCCTGGTGAGTCATCATTGATTTTTATGAAGCATTTGCTTCCAAAAATCCTTAAATATTTTACTAAAGCAGGTTTTCCTTTCCATAATTCATAAGGAGTCTTTTCATTATTTGGTCTTAGTTGAGTTTGGTTTAAGGTATAAACTATCGTCCCAACTATTTCTCTCCAAAATTTTGGTTGCTAGTCAGTTGCTAGTAGCATTGCCCTTGCCATTTATTGAACAGTTCGATTCCTTCTTTCAACTACTCCATTTTGCTTGGGTGTTCTAGTAGCAGAGAGTTCTCTTTCAATTCTATGCACTTTACAGAATTCATCAAATTATTTTGAAGTGAATTCTCCTCCTCTATCCGTTCTAAGACATTTAATCTTAGAATCTTTCTCATTTTCAATGAGAGCTTTAAGATTCTTAAAACATTCAAATGCTTTGGATTTATATTTTATGAAATATACCCACATCATTTTAGTATAGTCATCTACAAATAAAGCAAAGTACCTTTCACCTTAAAGAGCTGGAGTTCTAGCTGGCCCACATAAATCTGCATGAATGATCTCCAAAGGTTTTGATGTTGAGAACTCCTTAGTTTTGTGGTTGGTTCTAGTTTGCTTTCCATGTTGGCATGGGCCACATATAACTTGATTTGGCTTGAACATCTTTGGAATGTCCCTTACTGCATTAATTTTGTTGATATTAATCAAGTTATCAAAACTTGTATGCCCCAATCGCTTGCGCCATAACCAAATTTCATCAGTTTTACTTAAGTAACATTTATCTTCTTGGATTTTCCTTATAATGTAGGTGTTATATGGTGTTCTTACTCCTTTTGCCACAAGTTCTCTCGAGGATGAGTCTCTTATTTCACAATTTTTAGTACAAAAGACTACGTTATGTCCTTGGTCACAAATTTGGCTAACACTTAATATATTGTGTTTGAGCCTTTCTTACTAGCAAAGTATTTTGAGCCTTCCATTGTCCATTAACAAGGGTAATAGTTCCTTTTCCAGTGATTTTAGCAGATCCACTTCCAAAGGATACATTTCCATTCTTTTTGTTCAATGAGACAAACTTCTTTTTGTCACCCGTCATATGTCTTGAGCATCCACTATCTACGAACCAATGATTTTCATCACTATGAGCACATAGAGCTAGGCCACATTTATCCATATTGAGAGTCATCCTTTCAGCTTCCTCCCTTTTGAGTGGGCAATTTTTCTCATTATGATCATAATTATTACATAATGAGCAAGTTAGACCAAACTTAGCCAAAGGATCAAAGGAATTGTAAGTTTTGATTTGCCCTGGCTCTTTGGGACCATGTAGTTTGTTTGTTTGATCTTTCAATCTTGGTGCTTCATTCTTATGAGCCTTTCAATGCTTAGCTTGATGACCAAAGTTTTTACAATGATAATAATACCCAAGAAAGATAGTTTGGCACCTGTTGTAATGGCCATAACTTGAATCAACATTCTTCTTTGGAGTGGCTCTTCCTTCATTTCTTCGATTTGAGACAAGCCTTTGTTCTTGGCGATATGACTTTTCTTCTTTTGGATGGCAAGAAATTATGTCGACTTAAATCCTTGCACTATCCTTAGTACTTGATGATTCTCCTTTGAAACAATCCTAGATTTGTCATATTGAGGTTTTTGAGTATTAAGAATGTTATCAAGTGCTTGACAGCTTTGCCAACTTCTTTTCACTTGCTCCAACTCCTTTCTTAGAGATACTATTTCATCTTCATGTTTTTCACAGATATTTCTTCTTTTTCACAGAAGTCTTCCCTTATTTTTTCTTCCTCCTTTTCTACTTTGAGAGAAATGATCTTCTTTCAAAATTTTCATTTTCTTCAATGGCAGTTACTAATATTTCATTCACATTTCCTTCGCCTTCTAGTTCCGACTCATCATCATTTGTGAATACCATGAATAACACTTCTTTGCTTCCAACATAGTCCTTTTCTTCCTCTGATTCATCATCAACTCCTTTGTGATAAGGGAGATTTCTAGTTGATTTCTTCTTGATGACTACAAATTCATCTTCATCAGATTCATCTTGTTTGGAGAATAATTTCTTCTTATTAAACCCCTTCTTTTTGTGCACCATCCTTTTAGAATCCTCTTCATCATCACTATCATGTTTATGAGGACATTTTGCAGCATAATGATCTATTCTTCCACATTTGAAACAAATAAGAGGGTACTTACCTTTTAGCTTGGATCCCTTCTTTAGTCTTCATACAAATCGTGCTAATTCAGTTTCGGCATCAGATTCATCATTGTTGTTATTCCATCGTTTTCCTCTTTTTGTTGACTTTGATGCTTTAAATGCTGCTTCTTTGGAATTTGGGATTCCTTTTCTCATCTCACTGGCAATGAGAATTGCATGAAGTTCATCCATCTTGAGAGTGTCTAGATCCTTCATTTCTTCTATGGCACTTACTTTGGAGTCAAATATGTCGGGAAGAGATCTCAATTTTTTTTGAACAACAGTGCTTTCTTCAACATTTTCTCGTAACGCTTTAAGAGAGTTAACCACTTCAGCTACTTGGAGAAAGTATGATGCAATATCTTCTTCGTCATCCATTTTCAGACTTTCGAATTGTCTTCTATGAGTTTGAAGCTTTGCCTTCTTACCTTTGGAGTCCCCATCATGTAGGGCAACCAACTTATCCCATACTTCTTTGGTCGAGTCACAATTCATGACCTTTGTGAATTCAGAATCAGAGATTCCACTAGTAATGGAATATAGAACTTTGGCATTAGCAATGTAGTCTTTTATTTCCTATGGATCAGTTGGAAGAGTGGAGAGAGCTTTGTCCCCATTCAAAACAGAATGCCACACTTCAGGCCCAAGGGACAGTAAATAGTAAGACATCCTCTTCTTCCAAAAACCAAATTTTGTTCCATCGAACATAGGGAGCTTCCCTGTCATTCTATATTCTTCATTGTGTACACGAATCCTTCTTCTAGCTGTTAGGTTGATAATGAAGAAGTTGGTTTTGATTCCAATTGTTGGAAATACTGAGAGGGGCGTGAATCAATATTTCTTTTCAATTGTTATTATAACTAGTTAGATTCTACACAAAAATCATAGAATTGATCATTTTATTATAAAAAGAAGGATAATGATCCTTTTACAAATGAATGAGTACAATGATTGCCAAGCACCAAATTGGACTTAATGAGGCTTCGACCTCTAGGGCTCTAACCTTATCTTCTCCAAGGCACCAACCTTGTGTTTAGGAGCTCCTACTCCAAGGACACCAATCCTTTCTTCGCTTCTTCACTGAACTGTCAGTTCAAAAATGTTTTACCAGTCTACATCACCAATTCTGCACCATACTGCACCATTTATTCAGCACCACACTTCTCCATTAATTCTATCCCATTGTTCTTGCAACACATTGCACTTATTCTTTTGTTCCGCACCAACACTTCACCAACTGTATTAAGGAGTAGAAACTTCACAGTTGCAATCTTAGTTCATAGCCATGACTGGAGTGACACCAAGGTCTAGCAAGCTTCAAGCCACTGTACTACATTTATCATAGTCAATGAATGCACTGTGTGAAATAATAATACAAGTTAGGTGTGTACATCACTGCCTCCACTTCTTTCTAAGTTTTGAGATTTAGTTCAACCAAAAATACATTGATTTGAGGCACAAGACAGAGAATCCAAGGATTGTAGTCAAGATGCTATTATTCGAGAGCCTTGCCACTTAACTCTGACCACTGTGATAAGGTCTGAGCCTAGTCAAGGAACCACAGTTAGGAGAAGGATCCGAGTTAATACATTTCAGTTATAGAAATCTACTAAGATGAATAGCTCAATTTACAGTTGAGGCATCTATTGTTCCACATATATGCAGTTCCGTTCTCCAAAAGAATTCGAGGTGTCAGAGCTTCCAAAACTGTTGTTTTATCCAAAGGTCCGGGTCTCCTATTTACCACAGCTTCCACATTTAAAGTATAAGCCCAACAAAATATCCACACTCCTTTTCTTCTCTATTCACGAGTTGTGAACAATACCTTTTAATTTTCTATGATGATGACCGCAGTGATTGTGTAGAAATGAGGAAACATAATGTATATATATATATATATATATATATATATATATATATAGGAATGTGTTGCAAGAAAGGTAAAGAGATTAGGGCGACATAAATTTAGTAAGGTAAGGTCTGCTCATGGACATAATTTTATCTAAAACTTGAAAAACCAATAACTTTCAAACCGCTTGGAGTTTTGGGCTGAGTAATAGCTCGTTGGAAAGGAAAAAATATGCTCTTCAAGATGGTGTAGGTGTCATTAAGGAATTTTGCCTCTAAGTTAGCAAAAAATATTTTTTAATGTGACTGATTATTTATGAGTGCATAAATGGAGGCAGCACAGAATGCCTTTGAGTGTAGAGCTTCTTCATGGTTTGATTTCTTTGTTGATTGTCTTCATAATCATGTCCTAGCCTTCTTCAACATACGATCACTAGGTCATATTTTCTTAAGATAGTGTAGAGATATTTCATCAATCAAATGCAACATCATTACGTAGTCTTCATCATAAGGACATCAAGCTTCACACCATTGGAGATCATCAAGATCATTGGAGGTAGGACATGTCATCATGTGTATGTCTTCTAGTCCTTCTAGTCCTTCATCAAGTGCAGTGGTATTGTAGTCTTCCATTATGATCATCAAGATATATGATTGACACTTCTTTATCATCATCTAGCATCCTATTGCCATCAATGAAAACCTAGATTAACATGGGGATAATCCTTAGTTGGATGATCTGAATGGAAAATGACATCCACCTATGGTATTTATCTACCCATGTTATCCATCCACCCATGGAATTTACTCATGGTATTGTAAATGGCATCGACCCATGGTATTCATCCACCCATTGTAATTATTCGCCCGTGGTATTGTAAATGACATCTATCCATGATATTAATTCACCCATGGTATGTATCCACCCATGGTATTCATCCACACATGGAATTTACCCATGGTATTGTAAGTGGTCTCTACCCATGGTATTATAAGCGGTCTCTACCCATGGTATTGACCCATGGTATTGTTAGCGGTATCTACCCATGGTATCCACCTATGGTATCTACAGATGGTATTGTAACTCAAAAAAGGTTATAAATAAAAAACCTCAGTTTGTAAAAGGACGGATTAACAAGTTTCTTTGTGGTTTTATTTGTAGTGTCTTCTCTTTTTTTTTTTCTGGCATTCTAATTTTGCAGGTCTTGTCGAAACATATTTCAATTTTTTTTAGATCTTCGGGGCCTCCCCCCAAGATCTGGATCAATGGTATCAAATTCAGGTTACGAATCCATGGGAATGAGGGTTTGAAACATATTTCAGTTTCAATGTTTTGCAGCAATCTTCGGCAAACTCTATGAATTTTGTTTTGGGGCGACGAGTTTGAAGATCGGATCTGAAACTTTTGGTGAAAATTTTACAAAAACAAAGACTAGATCTGGATTTTTTGCAAGAAAATACTCAAATTAAAAAAAAAATTGACTGAATTGGAGTTCGGATGAGAGAGATATCGCTAATTCAAAATCCGTAATGTTGCAACAATTTTTTTGACGACAATTCATGGACGACGGATCTCCTATCATTTCTTGTAGTTTTTAGTGGGAAATTTTAGATAAATGGTTACATATTTGCACTCCCCTTGAAAAATCACACGATTTCAAAAAAACAATCGGTCGAATCGGAGT